>VWZD01000827.1:246092-287035 GCA_013396695.1 Sakesphorus luctuosus | reverse complement strand
GTAGAATAGTAACATTAGAACCTGTATTAATCCTCATATTAACATTAGACAACACAATACCCCTCGGGCCGGTTATTGTAACAGCTCTACACGGCCTTTCTGCTGAAACCTGTTGCACAAACATAACATTAGACACACCTGTAGAACCAAAACCTCATTCCCTGCTTTCTAACTGTTCTGCACTAGAGGTGCAGGGAACAAAGGGAATTAACTGAGCAATCCTACTTCCCTTAGGGATAGTAAGAGGAGGAGTAAAACCCTTTACCATGATGTCAATTATTCCATTATAATCAGCATCAACACACCCAGGTAACACAAATATGCCTATACAAGAAGCTGAACATCGTCCTATCAATAATGCAGCTAATCCGTGACCTAAAGGTCCTTTTTGGTCACTAGGGATGGCATGAACCGCATCATCATTTATTGTGACTGCACTTGTGGTTGCCAAGTCGAGGCTGGCACTGCTTGTGGTTGTGGTTGCCACGCGGGGAAGGCAGCCTGGCTCAGGTTTCCATGGGGTACTTGGTTGGCTGCGCCCCACGGCCCGCGGCCGTTCTGGTTTCCCGAAGGCCTAGCTCCATCCCCCATGTTTGTCAGAGGAGTGCCATCTTTCTTATACCTGGAACGACATTTCTTGGTCTTGTGACCAAGCCTGTTACAACGGGTGCATTCCCCAGTGAAATTTTGGGTCCCGTTATATCCTTGTTGTGCTGGGCAATATTTTGTTGTATGCCCCCTTTTTCCACAATTAAAGCAAGCTCCAGGGCCTTTACCCCCCTTTGGTTGGGTTGATTGTTTATTAAGACCTGCGGCTAAAGCAGAGGCATGTAGTTTTGCTTTTTCTTCCTCTTCCACCCAAGGTAACCTGGCACACACTTCAATGAACTGTACCAATGTTGCTGTAGGGGGAAGGGAGGCAATCAGCTGCTTACACTGAGCATTGGAATTATCAGTTATGAAATCCTTCAATAAGACAGGTTTCATGTCAGGGGTAACATTTAGAGTAGCATCAAGGGCTTCTTTTGCCTTATCCACAAACTCCATGAATGTCTGTCCTGGTTTCTGCATGATTTGCATGTATGGTAAGGAAGGCTTTCCTATCCTAGGAAGGTTAGAAAAGGCAACCAGGGCAGCACTCTTTGACTGTTGTAGAACCCGAGTATGTAGTGCAGCTTGTGTTTGTGGATCTTGGTAATCACCTCCACCCATTAATTGGTCTAGAGATGCTACTCTTAATGGATCTCTCACTGCCAAATCTATGTTTTTTGCCTGTTCTTCAGTTAACTGCTCTTGCCACTTTTGCAAAAATAACATGTAAGCAGTAGGGGGTAAAATAAATTCCATTAATGCTTTAGTGTTAGTAGGAGCCAAATTATTATACTTCATAAAAGCAGCAATTTGGTTCTTAACCAGGGCATTATCATAACCATACTGCACAACTGTGGACCATATATTCTGCATGAGTTTTCAATCTAGTGCCTCCCATTTTGGGTCCTGGGCAGTGGTGATAACTGGTGTGGATATCAGGGGCTGAAGAGAAAAGGTACCTGAATTAATAGCTTTTTCTGCTAAACCTTTATATCTCTGTTGACTATTAAAGGTAAGGTCACGAAGTGGTGCTGTTGCTCCATTCGCAGGGTCCGCCAACACCTGTAAGGTAGATAGCTTAGAGAAAGAGTTAGCTACTGTTTTTTCAAATCGGAGGGGTAGCCCTCTCCCCAAGACACTTGATTTCCCTTGCATCACATTCTGATCTCCCCCTCCCCCCATGCTGTCCCGCACAGCCAGCATGTTCAAAGATTTTTCTTCTGCTGCTGTCTCTTTAAGCGGTCGCGTTGTTTCTCTCCACTCTGCGATGCAGTTGGTAGGCGTAGCCATCAGCGTGGGAACCGGTGGGGGTGAGGTAGGAACTATGTTTGAGTGACAGCTGTGTGCACCCCCGGCGCAGATATCCTCCCGCTGTGTGGCCAGGGCGGGGGGAGTTCCCGCTGGTGTCGCATGCGCCATGGTCTCCTCTGGCGGCGTGCGAAAGGGAGGGGGGTTAGGGAGTCTCGGCGCCACGCGGCAGGATGCGCGCGCAGGTTCTTTGTTTGAAAGCGCGCCCTCTTCAGCCATGCGGCCGGCTCCACCCCCCGCAGCGTCTATTTTCGCGGGGTTTTTAATCCTTTGTTCTTCCAGCCACGCGGTCTCTCTGCCTGCCATGGCACGTGGTTTTCCCACAGAAAACACTTCCCCGCGTGCTTTTTCAGACCCAGGATATAATAAAAAGTCACTCACGCTTTGGTGTTGTGGAGTGTCTGTGCCTTTTGCAACGACGTGCTCCGCAGAGATGCTTTGATTCTGGAGCGGCTGTGGTCTCGCCATCTCTCTTGCCGCAGCGGTGGCCAGCGGCATGGCGGGCTGTAGGAGCGGTGTCAGCGGTGCGGACACGGTGGCGAGCGGCACAGCGCTGGTCCCATGGCTTGGGTCCGAGCACAGCGGCGGTGCAGAGACGGTCCCACCTTCTAGGTACTCATAGGGCGGTGGGGGGACTCGGTCGTGCGGCGATACCAGTGGCGGTGCAGAGGGCTCAGGTGGGCACTCAGGGTAGGAGCCGCTCCATGGAGAAATTTTCCCCTCCCATCTCTCTCTTGGCTGTGGGCTTTTGCAAGCCCCCATGGCTCCTTCATTCCCGTGTAGCTAGGACAGCATTGTTCTAACAGCTTTATAGATCAGGGCTAATGCCAGAGCGTCTCTGGAAGCAGCCTGGGCTAATTCCCACAGATCTGCGCCTATTTTGTCCCATGTTTCTATGCAATATTTGTGGTCGGCATTGGTTAAATGTCCACAAATCTGGGACCAAAGTAAAAGCTGCTCTAATGCCTGTTTATCAATCTTCTGCTAGTAATATAAGCTATTTTTTCGAAACTTTCAAGCAAGGTGCTCTTCTTTACCGATTCGGTATTTCCCATGTTCAACCCAACTCACCGGTCAGAGTCTTGTGGTCGTCCAACAGGTGCTGTCTTCAACACTTCAGCTTTGGCTGACACTGACTCTGAGGCCAGTTTTCCGTGACGACCCACGTTCCAGTTCTGTGGCCACACACACACAGCAGCTCTCCGGGGCTGCTACAGCAAAAGCATCCTAATTCGGGGCACAGCAGCTCTCTGGGGCTGCTACAGCAAAGGCACCCTAATTCGGGGCACAGCAGCTCTTGGAGGCTGCTACTAAGGTCCTGGATTTGTCTACAGCCGGCACGTATTGTCCCAAAACTATCACGTCGGGGTCACCAGTTGTCGCAGACTAATCCAGGGAGATCACACACACCAATGTGGTGTATCAGGCAAATCTTACTTTATTCAAATTAGACAACATATATAAACTCAAGTTAACCCTGCTCCGAACACAACACATCTGACTCCATAGGCTAAGGCTGCGGACATGTACATATAAGGTAAATCTGAAGTCCTTTTCAGGATGCAGTTTCGGGCTTGTTGTTGTTTTCCTTCTAAGTTTGATTTCACGTGGTCCTCTAGGACCCACTCGAGTTGGTGGGCGGCAGCACATTTCAGTCTCTGAAAAAGGCAGGCAGTTTTCAGCAGCCGAAGAAGGCGGGAACTGAAGAAAGCAGGCAGGCAGCACCGGCAACGGAGGCAGGACAGAGTGGCGAGGAGCAGGACCAGGAGCCAGGACCAGACTGGGCTGCACTGGGTGCTGGACACCACTAGGCACCGTCTTAAATACCGCTGGGGTTCCCGCCAAGTTGGGAAACGTAGCATCTTTTGTGCACTTTTTCTGCCATCAATTACTCTGTGGGTGTCTCTTATGACACCTGCAAGTGGTTTAGCGTGCATTGAAAATGTCCCTTGGATCAGCACAGGTGGTTTTGCAGAAAGCCGAGCTCTGTTCAGTGAGATGCAAAGAGTTGTGTGCAGGCTAAGTTTCCCACCACATTTGGGCTCAGGGTTTCGCAGGGGTCTCCCAGAGCCCTGGAAGGAGCTTAGCTCGCATTTTGCAGATGTTTTCAGCTGATGCAAAAAATAGCTTATCTTATGCAAAATAGCTTAACTTTTCAAACTACCTAGCCACTGTGAAGTTAGGTGATTAGAACAAACTTTCACTTGAGGCAAATGGAAAAGCAAAACTGGCTAATTGGCTCATTAGAGTCAATTGGTCTCTTACATGCTGCTCATCTACAGGCCCAAGGAAAAACACGGTGGAGCAGAAGCACCCGCTGGACATGGTGATACTGGTGCCAGAGCTCAACTTCCTGACCAAGCTCTCCGACCTACAGAAGAACAGCCAGACAATGAAGGAGATGATGTGGCAGATGATGCAGAGCCCCTGGCAGCACTACAAGTGCCTCACCAGCCTCCAGCACCAGATCCGGGACGTTCTGGAGGCGTCCCAGGAGCTGGAACGCTGAGGTCTGCACCTGGACATAGATATCCACAGGACCTAGGGTCACACCCTGCCCGTGGAGCGGATCAACCTCTGTCACCACTCTTTCTTCCCTGACAAGGAGCTGAGCTGGCACAGGGAGGTGACCAAAGAAGTGTCCATCTTGGCAATCCCCATAAATCCCTGACTCCTGGTGTATCACAAGTTGCCGCAGCAGCAGGCCAAGGATGTGCTGGCAACTGTGAGGAGCATCTGTGAAGTCATGGGAATGCAGGCAGGACAGCCCACAGTGCAGCAGCTGTGGGACAGCCGCATTGAGTCCTACATCAAGAGCATCTGGAGTGGTTTGGGGAGGCAGGAAAAGGTGCAGCTGCTCATGTGCATCACCCTCTGCAGCTGGGGCGACCTGTACAGAGCCATCAAGAAGCTGCGCTGGGTCTAGGCTGCTGTGCGGCATTGGTGGTTCAGTGGTAGAATTCTCGCCCACTGTGTGGGAGGCCCAGTTTTTTTCCCAGCCAGTGCACCAACCAAAATGCATATGTGTATGTTATCATGGCAAGAATCAATCAGTATCAAATTGGCTATTGACCATGGCATCTTTACTTGTTGGTGTCTGTAATGAATATCAACAAAACAGCTGGATCGCAATAACTGGGTATCACATCGAAGTAAGCCAGGGTATTCATTGCAGCTAGGTACAAGCGAAACAAATAATTTAAACAACTTAAACAAATCATCTAATCCATGATGTTACCAGCTTATCTCAAAGATCGTTGGTGAAAGGTGAGCCACTCTCCATGGGAGGGTCCACAAAATCAATCTCTTGTTTGCAGTTGTTGCAGGGAGGGTTCGGAAGGATTATGGGCTGAAACTATGACAGAATTTAAAATTCAAGCAATTTTAAGCTGGCCTAATGCTCTGTTAATGATTGTGTTGTTGAAACCAGCTTTTAAGTCCTTTTTGGTTGCTAGCACTCCCATCAAACACATGGCAAAGGGTTTTCTTGGAGTTGTCTTGTGCTAAGACAAAGTGTGTCCTGTCCCGTCGCGTTAGCCAGAGTCACCCACACATTCTGCTATGGTTGTGGGACCATCCATGTGTGTCCTCCCGGGCACCTGCAGAAGGAAAAAGGGGGGTAGGGGAAACAGGTTAGCAGCGAACCCCCTGTCTAGCTTATTCTTGTTTCAGATGTTGGGTCAGAACCCATTTCCACTCTGCCTGTCCTTCAATTGCAATTTTAACTGCTTGTGAATCATCAGCTGCCACATCTCCAGCAGCAACAGGGCTCCCATCCCTGGGGGATGATATGGCGAGGGCCACTTCCACGTTATTCCCCGATATGTGTCCCACTTTGCAACTGTCTGATTTTTAAAATGCGTCCCATTATCGAACTATACTTCCAGGGATGTCCCAAAGTAGACTTCCAATCATGCTCAAGCACCTTATGGTGATGTGACTGTTAGCATACCAACTTGGTGTAGCAACCACTAGACCAGAATAGGTATCTGCAGCCCCATATATATAGTGCTGTATGCAGTGCTTGGGTAGAGGACCAATGAAATCAATTTACCATATTTCCTCACCACTCAATGGCTTCATCCCTGCCAGGTATATAGTATTGTTTAAAGTTCACTATTTGTGTGTCAATAGGTATTTGTGTTACTTTATGCACTTATCCTACTTGTACTGCCCAGATGTTCAACCACACATGGTATCAAATGCCCATAATTTCTGGTCTAAAGTTAGAGTGTTGCCCTTTAGTATATCTGTGCCGACTATATTCTCTTATATCGACCATCATGGCTGGATATACCCATGGCTGCCAGTCACCTATCTGTCCTTGGTGCTTTGAACAGGGTGTTCACCTAGTCTTCACACCAATAATAACTAGGCCAATTATAATCTCCCTTGCCTTGTCTGGTATTTGCTATTTTCCTTTATCCCATACAATACCTAAATATTTCACACTCTGGGCAGGTCTCTGTACTCTCCAGTTAGGATCAACTGAGCAGACTCAAAGAAAACAGGCCTGCAAATGCACAAAGGCCCTTGTCACAGCTTGGCTGACTTCCAAACAGCTGCTCCTCTGCCAGGCCGTGCAAGCAGCTCAGCAAGGCTGTCAAAGGTGGAACAGAGGCTCCCCAGCACCCCAGAAAGATACACAAATCAGCAAAGTCCTGCACCCATCCTGAAGCAAACACCCCCTTCCTGACATGCAGTGGGGTAAACACAGCTGATAGCATAGTCTGAAGCAAATGGGATCACATCCAAAGGGCCATAAGGAATAGCAGCTCCCCATCTCTACAGAAGCTCCAAGCATGCCCAGCAAAAGCAGCAAAGACCACCAAACGGGCACCACCACCACCCCAGTGATCAAAATGCAAACCCCAAAGATAACCATCTCCACCTCATTAGCATATGGAACAAAACCACCCAAGGGGTGATGCACAGCAAGGAAAAAAAAAAAACAAACAGCCTCTCCTAACACCAGAACGCAGCAAACCTCAGCCACCCAGGGGAGCCAGGCAGCTCGCCAGCCCCAGGCACTGCAAACAGCTGCAGGGAAAAAAGGGGAGGAAACAAGGCAAGGAGGGGCCACAATCCCCTGCAGGCCGCTGCTGGTGGCAAAACTTTCCAAACACAGCAGCCCAATAGTACCACCCTTACAGGTCCTGGGGATATCTCCTCCCCCCGCTCCCCCCCGTCCCCAGTGTCTTCTGGTTCATGATCCCAGAGGGTGACCCACGGCTTCTCCGGCCACGCTCAGTGGGAGGGGCACCTCCTGAACGCCATCCCTGGGGTTTCAAAACTTTTGCTAACCAGTTCATGCTCATCTCTTAACCCACAGTATATGGCATGCTCACACATAGTAACACTAGACTTAGGGAGAGTCTTGTAGAACGGTAACACTGGCAACACTTCAAGCACACAAACAGGTGACATGTACGACACAATGGACAAATAGCACAACCAGCACAAGAATTGAAACACTGGGTTAGCAGCTATACTCTCTAGCCTGCCACTCCCCATAAGTAGTGGAGCAGCCTCACAAGCTGTGCGCTCACTTGTAAGTCCCACTTTTTCCAAGCAACAGTGTATATGCTGGGATGCAGCCCCACAAGCCATGCATTCCCCTTGTGGGTCCCACCTTCCCTGACACCGTGTGTTTAACGCTCAGAATCCAATCCCCATCACCTGTTTCAGGGAGGGTTTGGAAGGATTCCGGGCTGAAACTATGACACTTTAAAATTCAAGCAAACAGCATTTATTACAAAGAAATAACAAACAAAAGGAAAACAACTGAGAAAAGAGAATAAAAAACAAACCCCAAGACAACTCCCACTCACTCATACACCACTCACACAGTTACTATACCTCTCATACAGTTACTGTACATACCAATCCAAATGTGCTCAAGATCCCCAGTATGACTAGTTGCTGCATCCTTGGGCTTCAGTAGGCTCCAGACACTTAGCGAGCATCCCTGTGGGAGGCAACATTGCCCTTGGTGCAGCACACACCTCCACTTTGGAGCAGGAACTGTCTGCTTTTATACACTCCGTCTGTGACATCTATCTAGCTCCATGTGGCAAATACAAGCCCAGATAGAGGCCTACAGTCCCTCCTCCCGTTATGTAACTGGAAAACCCCCTGCACCAGCACAGTGTATATTAAGGCTCTCCCTTTTTGGGTCAGTGTCATTACTTCATCCTCCTCCTCTTCTTTTTCTCCTTGACTGGCTGTCAGCAAGCAGCCAGGCCGCAAAACAGTTTCAGTGTACGCAAGACATTTCTCCTTCAAGGACACAGTCCCTCATCATCAGTTCTTGTTTTCCATTACTTGGCAAGAAAAGAACAGACTCTCATGGGCATCAAGGCCAGACACGGACCAAAATAATAGCGTCTCATTGTGCCCAAATACAGAAGTGCTGCAAACCAGCCACCTTCTTGCCTTCTAACACAAGACTCCTCTTCTGTGAGGCTCACCACCTCACAAACTGTTCACTGACACTCGATGACAAAACATTTTAGAGACAAATTCAGGGTAAATGAATTTGATCTCACTATCACATGAAATCCTGTGTGGATTCCCAAACTGAATCCAGAGAAGAATTTCCTTCACAAGCTGCAACGTAAGAGAGGAGACACAGATAGTCCAAACAATGCTCACAAAATGCTGCAAAACTACTGGGACAAAACATACACAACAACAAATATGAACATTGCAAAACAATCGATGTAACAACAACAACAGAGTTTTCAGTTCTACTGCTGTATGTCTTTCTCATGAACCACCTGTAACGAGTAAAAACTGTGTCCTTTATGAAAGAGACTAAAAAATCTAAGTCCTTAGCAGAACTATGTTGGAAACAAACTAACTGTAAAAGAAGCTTAGAAGACAGTGCTGTCTGTAACGTAGCAACCAAACCCCCTACTCTCGCCTTCCCGACCTTGCCCGAGGACGGCCAAGCAGCAGCCCTGCAGGAGACAGTGGGAAAGGTGGGAGCGGCCATAGCGGACACCCCCAGCTCCTCGCGGTCCCTGACAGGGAAACAGCGAGCCCCCAGCACCTGCCGGGCGGTGGCCAAAGCCCTCCACGGGCTGCGTCCGGGACCCTCGCCTCGGCTCCCCGCACCAGGGGCGAACCGAGCCGGGGCTGGCGGAGTGAGTGGGCAGGGCGGTGCCACGGGCAGCCGCGCCGGGGGGCCGCCCCTGCCGCTTTTCCTGCCATCTTTTCCGCCAGCAAAACTCCAACCTCTCATCTTTGACAGTTTTCCCATAAGAGACCACCCTGAATCCTCCCAGAGATGCACGGGCGAGACGGGCTAGCAGCGCGCCCGGGGCTTCCGTGCCCCACGGGCACCGATGAGCGGCTCTGCCCACGGGGACCATGGGGGCCGGGGCCGGGCCCCCCGCCTTCCCAGGAGTCTCTGGCACAGCGACTCCTGCCAGGTTTCTGGGTTTCAGGGTGGCACAGGGGATCTGGCGGCAGCCGAGGAAGAGTCATCACGTCTAAGCGCCACACTTGCACCTGCAGCTGCCACATGCAGTGGAGGCACCGCTGGAAGAGCCCGGAGCTCCTCCCGGTCTACCCGATGAGGCATCGCTCTGCTTACACAGGTGTATCCACCTGCGACTATGCAAGCTCCGCCTGTCCCTGTGGATGTAACATAGCCCTCCCTTTCTCTTAGTGTAGATGGGCCATAGGTGCATACTTAGTCTAATTAGCTCCTGCTTTTTAAGTTCTGGTTCCAGGCCAGCTAAATGATACCAGTGCCTTAATAGTAGCCCTAGGGGAGAGTTTTTAGGGATTTCCTGTCCTGTTGACTGTCAAGCACCCATATTTTCAAGTGAAAAACAGCAACAACATCAAACAGCAACACAATGACAAACACCAGCTGGGATTTGACCTTACTACCCTTGGTTGCTCACCACGACTGCAGTACCATGCCATCAGCGACCATACCGTGGTCAGCTAAGGCTACTGGAGAGGAGGTGTTCCTCCCCCCACTTTCCTGACTCCCTGTAACTGCTCTGAGCTGAAAAATCTCCCCCCTTTTCCAACCTGAGCGGGGTTGGCTGAACTGCAGATTTTGGACTCCTGCCAAAAACCTGCCTGGCCAAAGTACAGATTTGGACTCCTGCCAAATCTGCCTGGGCTGCAGACTGGCCTCTGCTGAATCTGTGTGGGTGAATTACAAGATAGGAAAAAATTAAGAAGGCAGAAGAAGGTGAAAGAAAAAAGGAAAAATGTAAACAAGACCCAGGACGCCCCTCCTGAATCCTGATACCCCTTTGCCCTGAGACTGGGGAAAACCATAAACAAATACTCCTCCTTATCACCCTGATCTCCTACTGAGATCTCCCTATGCCCAGTTTCCTATAGCTAGCCAAAAACTTAACAGGCTACTTTTCTACCTCACCTCCCAGGTGTCCATGGAATTGCAGCTGTTTGCTTCCCTGGTCAATGTGAAGGAATCCTCTTAGAAGTGCCGGCGAGGAAGAATTCCTCCAAGATGGAAGTTTCTCGATCGAAAGAAGCCAGCTTGTTGATTCTGTTTCCAGGCGAAGGCCCCAAAGCTGACACCTAGAAATCCTGCAAAAACTTTCAAGACAGCATCAGCTGAGATAGATAAAGTAGTTTCCTTATTAGAAGCTTCCCGGTGCACACTAAAAGCATGCGCATGAGCTAAATGTTAGAGTTTTTATCACTTTCAGTAATTAACATACATGATATCCATAGCCAACCCGTGGGACCCATTTCTGCTGGTGTCCACCCCTCAGAACTCCTCAGAACTGCCCCCTGGAGCGCCTCCAAGGGCTCTGAGCTTACTCTCTTGTTTTGACTACCAGATATCTTATTGTCTCAGTTTGAGTTCTTGCAGGTGTTCTTCAAAACAACATGTCCTTGGTAAATGCGTGTGAAAATTCTCAGTGACTTCTAAACACCACCGAAAATGTGAGAAACTTAGGAGAACTCATTCATCTAATACAAGCCTATAAAAATCTACAAAATACACATTAAAATCCTTAGGCATCAACAGAGGTGTTACTATCATTCTTAATTGGCCTTGGCCTTGGCCAGCAGCAGGAAGCCTATCCTGGAGCTAGCTGGTAATGGCTCCATCAGACATAGAAGAAGCTTCTAGCAACTTCTAAAAGGCATGCCTGTAGTCCCCCTGCTACCGAAAACCTGGCCACAGAAACCCAATACAGCAGGCACAACTCTCAGACCACCACACAAACTGAAATAATAATGCAGGGCAACACAGCATTGTCTCCTCAAGTAAAATCTGGACGCTTTCTCTCTGACTCTATCTTCAGTTTATTGAGGGATAGTGGGGAGGGAGAGGAAAGAGACTCTCAGGCAGCAGAACTTTCTGGGGGCTGTAGGTATTTTCCTAGGTCTGGGAGCAGTTCACAGCTTCCTTGCTTATTCTAAAGAAAGCAAGTATGAAAGTGCTCCTGGAAGGCTGAATATAGGGTCTCTCTCAGGCTCAAATCTCAGTTTACACCCACAGAAAAAAGTATATTGCCAGCATGAGCTCATGACATGGTGATCTCTCTCTGAACACTCATTTTGGCTTATGCACTTGGAACAGTTTGCTATTTTTCTGTAGCTCAGTCATGCAATATCTCAGCTCACTCTTCATCAAGAACCAGGAGGGGTCTGTATTGCAATGGAATGAAAAAATAACAGCAGTTTTAATTTAATATGCACCTTTTATAGGAGGGCTTTTGAAATGACAGAAAAAATTTCTGTTTTCATACATGAAGACATTCTCTAAAAGGGGAAGAGTTCAGGTCTGCATTTTCTCTTTCCTTTTTCTCTCTGTCATGAAAGAGCTGATTTTAGTTGTTGACACAGGCTGTCAGGATTTCACTGCACTAAACAGATTGTTGGCAGCTGGTGGGAAGGTAAAATGAATTCATCTACACTGAAATAATAGCTTGTACTCAAAAATCAGCATTCATTTGCAAGTCCTAAAGCTCTCTACAGATGTGAATGAATGAAGCTTTGTGGTGATCTTGCTGGAGGGTACGCACATTTCAGTCCCAAGCACAGAAGGCACCTGACTTGTCCAAGGTCAGACTGAATGCACTTGAACCAAGATCTACTGAAATCAATAAAAGATTTCCTGCAACTTCAAGGCATGCTGAACCGAGACCTAAACTAGTGACAGAAATAGAAAATAATTCATGGCCCTCAAATCTCTTTTGTAATTGCTATTTTAGGCTACTTTTCTTCCTTCTGTTTTAGAGCAGATTTAAGCCAGACCATCAGCCAAACCATGAAAATTTATTATAAGACAATATGATACAAGAGAATTTGTGTTAGAGCTTTCCAGAGAAAAATCATATTGCATGGACAAATAATCACACTTTGTGGCCAAGATAATATTGAAGGGAAATCAGAATGAGTTAAAATATCCCCATGGGCTTCTTTTCTTGAACACTAAAACACTCATCTGAAATGTTTTATTTACTGCAACAACTTCATGCCATTATTGCCTAGATTAATGGGACAGAGCTATAGCAGAAGTACCAACTAGAGTTCTAGACTCAGTAGTGTACTGGGGAAAAGAAAAATTTGGACCACTCTGAATTGCACACTGTTAGGATGCTAAATAGATGCAAGTCATAAACAATGAGCACTTAAATCTTCTTATTAATTTAAAATACACCTTTTTAATTGTAGCAACAGCTATGTATTCATAACTGTAGAATCTACTTGAAAATACAGATGGCTCTCAACTACATGGAAGCAAATTATCATGGCTGAGATTTAGTCATACCCGAGGTATGGAAGATGGGACACAAGTTGCTCTGAAAAAACAAGTTTATTTACTTGCATACAATACCACCCAAATAGCTCTACTGCTTTCACACCTGAGCTGGGCAAAACAGATTTGTCACCAAAGGCTTGGGACTTCTATACTCTGCAGTCAACAGCATCACCAATATTTTTAACCTACCAGTTGTAGGACCTTCTCACACTGATTTACATGGAGTTTATTTTAGCTATGGTTTTATTTTCTCTAGGTGGCCACTTCTTACTCCATTTCATTGCATATTTAAACTGATTGCAATGGAGGACTCCCCCAGTTGCCTGCTAACCACATGCTAACAGAAAATAGCATGGCATTAAAGTCATTATCTTCCTCTCCTTCCCTGAGCTCCAAACCACTTATTCACCCCCTCGAGATGTTCTAACCAAGACAAGAAAGCAAGTTTCCAAGTCAAAGATCTTGAACAGAAAATGGCTCTCCAGCTACCCCTTTTCTCTCTCACATTAGCAGCGTTTCAGGATGAGGGCCAGCACTAATGGGTGGCTGAGCCAGAAAAGGACAAGCTCCCTCAGATTGCTGGAACTTCCTGAGCCAAAACTAACATGTTCAAATCAAGGCAAGAGGTGGCCAAAGCAGACTGTAGAGCACAGGCACTGTACACTCACAGGGGATAAAACCAGCTCATAATCTCCATGGGTATTTGTTTCTGATCAGATGGAAGATGTATCTTCCTAAGGAGCATGTTGAATGAACCTACTGTTGGGAGGCAAAATCCTGGTTCAAAGGACAAGGTCTGTGCCCAGAAGGGCTCATCAGATTCTCCCCTGGCCAGGTAACAGAAACAAACAAACAAAAAAACCCTCAAAAGTTGTTCTGGCTACTAGTGCTGTCTTGAGCATTTAGAAATCCAGCCAGATGAGATTGGAAACCAAACTAGGCCTTTGGACTTGGAACAACCTAAGACAGACATGCTCAAAGGGCAAGATACTCTGCTTTCTCCTCTGATTAAAACCTCCATCGAGGCAACATCACCTCAGCCTCCTTCAGATCTGGTTTCAAACATTTTCTTCCCATGTGTGTTCCTTTCTCAGCTAACTCTATGCAAAGTTGCTGTTGGTGCACTATACAAAAGAGAGATAAAGTATGTATTTTTAATGTAGTAAAGACTCTCCCATCCGTATTTCTTTCCAAGGACCCCAATATAAATGAAGACTGCTCCCCCCAAGGCAGGGAAGAACAATCCTCATATATTCTCTACAGGACTCTTTTAGTACATTCACGAATTATCATAACATATAAAAACATATGTAAAAAGTATCAGGTGAAATCCTGGCCTGACTGAAGTAAATGGCAAATCTCCCATTTACTCTAATGGGACAGGATTTCGTCCACTAAGTTCCAAAATGAATCTTTTCTGCCTACGTTTCCTTGGACATGTGTAGCATGTATTAGGCAGATGCTCTGTGTTTGCTCAACAGCTAAAGAAAGTTATTCTTTTCCCTCAACATGCTGTCTTATATCCCCGTTAGAAAATAGACTTTGAATAATTTCTTTAGAAAATAAAACCAATGTTTCAGAGTTTGTACCATCTAATCTGGGTTTGGCATAACCAAGTGAACTCACTGGCTGCTAGCCCTGCCATTAATAGTAACAGCACAGTTTGAGACCTTTCCTTTGCTTTTCCACTCATATATGTCTCCATGTCCAATTTCAAACACAGTTAATTGTGAAACAAGGAATAAACTATAAAGTGGAAAGGTTGAGAATGGGGAAATGTATTGAAACTCCTCTCAGTGAGTACAAGGGCAATGACCTGAGCACTCAGGAGATTAAAGTGGGGCAGAAAAAAGTGTTCAGAGAGGATGCCTAGCCCTCACAGCAGCAGTGGACTACTTGCTTCTCAGTTTTCTGCTGCTCCTCTACATGGGTTGCAGGCCAGCATTTTATGTGTTCCCTTGAGTTAACCTCAGCTGCCTCAATTTGCACTAATAAACTGGGCAGCGAATTGCAATGGGCTAGGACATAGGGGGGCTCCTGGCAAGAGCTGCCTCTGGCAAGGGCATGGAGGCCAGGCAGGTATAGGGGCGATGATCCAAGGATTGCAGCCAGTCCTTCCAGGTGCTTGAGTCACAGAGAGCAACATGGGATGTCCAAAGACATCAAGTTGTTGCAGGTAACAGGTGAGCAACTCTCCAAGAGGTGAAGGTCATTGGGAAAATAAGTATCTTCAAGGGAAAGACAAAGAATGTTAAAATTCTCTCTTGGGAAACTCTGCTTTCATACTAAATTACTCCTCTGTGAACTCATGCCTGGCTTTCTCTATGCCCATCAATTAATATATTAAAAAGCCTCACCAGAGCACTGGGAGATGCAATTCCGTCTTCAAAACCTATGTCCAAAGCAGTTGTTCAATGCAAAGAGATTTTGTATGCCCTAGTTCCGAAACCACTTCATGTTATTTGACCGCTCTGTTAGAAAGACAAAACTCTTGGGCTATTTTTCCCTCTTTGAAAAAACGGAGAAATGACAAAGGTACAAAAATGAGAAAATTGTTCAAACTGGCATTTTAAACAAGTGTTTAGACAGAACAAATATGGATCCCTCAATTCATCCCTTTCTGAGGTGGGGAAGGACATGAAAGAAAGAAGCAGTACATGAATGCAGTTAGAACATTTTAAAATTGATTAAAACACTTCATGCCAGCATGCCCAGCTTACCCTCTCTGCCTCACCTCAATTAACTGATTGTAACTGATTATACCTTGAAAAATGAAACCACTCAGTACAGTAGAAATCAACTCCCCTGTTATGACTAGTACAGACTCCAGGCACAAATATGACTGCAAAATTTACTGCAAGAGGCTTATGACTAAAAGTACTGGCAGAGAAATGAAATTTCAGAAAACACAGCCATAAAGACAATGTAACTTTTTAATTTCCCCACCAGTGTATGTTGGGTGGATTTATTTACCTTTGGTCTATGAGGCAAGTTATCTGTTAGCTTAAATCTTTCCTAAGGGGAAAAGAGGAAAAATGAAGGGCTTGATAGAGGAAGCTTTATAGTATGAAATTTGGAAGGCTTGATCCTATGGCCCTACTTCTGTGGTGGGTTTATGGGACACAAAAAGCACATGAAAAATTTCACTTCAGTGTAACTTCTCAATATTCATTTGTTCATTCTCTTGTGCACTTTTTTATTTCTAGTTCCTTCTGTCAAAGGAGAAAAAGCCCAGAACAGATGTGGAAAATGTAAATAGATGGAAAGTGAATCAATCGACCAGCCAAGATAGGTATTTAGAAAACGCTAATGATGCTGCTTAACCACACTTTGCTCTTTATACCACCTTGCCCCTGTACCTCCAGTGACCTGTGTCCAGCACCAAGATCACCTGGGCAGGGTACATGGCAGACTTGGGCTTACAGTGGGAGTTTCTGTGTGCATATGAAAACCCATTAAACTTGGGGTGTGTATGAGCAAAGCTGGCTCAATAAAAAGGAATGAAAGAAAGAAAAAAAGAAGGAAAATGAGTGAAAAGAAGAGCATGAGGCAAAGACAGCAAATAATGTCCCAACAGTTTCTCAGACCTTTGAATGTATGGGTTTTTCAATTAAAACACAATATTTAAAAATCATAAAGAAACACAACCTATTAACTGAGGCAACTAATGGAAAACAAATGCATGGCTTCAATGAGCCAGATATGAAGAAAAGGCCAATGAAGAGATTTTGGCAAGGCAAAGAAGACTTCAGAGCAAAGCAAATACAAGCAACACTTCCTCTCCTCCTCCCACTATGGGATAAAACAACACAGATAGCCACACACACAGAGCACAACTCACAACATTGCTGTCTTGTTTTAAATGTGAAATAGGAACAGCAAACTTAGCTTCCCAAAATTTATTTCCTCATGAATGTGCATATATTTGATTTTCTTGAACTTAATGCCCAGCATGCAAAGTAGGTGCTTCAGTTGTGGAGCACACTGGGTTTGGCATAAAGATCTCACATTTTTAATGACAAGGGAGAGTGGGCTGTGCTTTCTGAGTGGTAGCTCTGGCCAGTTGTGTCCTGGAGTGTCATTGGAGCCAGAAGTCACAGCCTCCAGAATTTCAGTCCTGGAGTCCAGAAGAGATGCTGCTCCAGAAGAAGGAACAAGTCCAACACAGTACCCATCAGCAGTGCTTTGGGAATCTGGCGGCCACAGACTGTCACTATCGGGTACATGGTATACTCTGCAAGGAGCTTACTCTCCCAGTCAAGTTGGGCAGCACAGGCCTGTGTTGGCCTGGCTGAATCTAGCACCTTTCATTTCATCCTGCTCCTTTCTCAGAGGCGGCAGGGAATTAATGATCAGGCAGCAGCCTGAAGAGCTGGGCACATTTCCAAATAGTTGACACAACCCTGCCAAAGCTGCTGTCACTGCCACTAGTTCCTAGGAAAAGGTGGCAAGAGGTGGGAGACGTATAGAGTAGCACAGGCTGGATCTACCTCGGTACCTGTGAGGAAACCCCCAAACTGGGACATGTCTCCCAGGGCTGAGAGAGTTACCCACCTCGAGCCCTGTAGGAAACGTTTTAGTTTTTTAACAGAAAAAATGTTTCAACACTAACATCTTGGACCAGTGGTGCAGATGCAGAACCCTCCTAGCAACTACCAGAGATAGTGCAATTTGTAAGAAAGAAGCTTGGCAAGTAACTTAACTAATCATACAGCCCTATAGCCACAGGGGCAGGATCCCATGGTGCTATGCTTAGTTACTGTGCAGGTTCTATCTTTGTTAGGGACAATGATCACTGCAGGGAGGCAGCGAGCAAAGCAGCTACATTTTATATTCAGCTGTAGAATTTCTTTTTGCTTAACATCATTGGTCTCTACAAACAAAATTTAGAAATCCAATGGAGTAAATCAGTGATGATGCACAGGCTCGTTTCAAATGTAAAAGAAAAAAAATATATGGAACTCTGTGAAGGAAAGCATGTGAAAAATGAAAAAATGTAACTCCATGCTCAGTGCTCATTGTGGCAAATCACAACCATTATTTTTATTGTTGTGATGCTTTCAGACAGTAGAAACAACAAAGTTGTCAGTGAAAAGTTTTAGAGTCTGTGTTTCTACAAACTCCACAGTGAATTTTAGAAGACATAACCCTATAAACACAGCTCCAGTGTTTCCAGCAGGTGATCCCTTTCTCACCTCTCAGCATCAAGGGAACAAAAAGAAACACACTTCTTTCCCTGTAACACACTCACTTCTCCGATGGTTTCTGGTGCACAGGAGGGAAACAAGATTATTATTTATTCTGCTCATGAGCAAATAGGAAAGAAAGAGGCTTTTGTATAACTGGAAGGAGGGACAGAGCTCAGAGTTGGGAGGATGGTGTTGTGCCTGAGTTTCTGCCCATCACCTCCCTCCCCACTGGAAGAGGCAGGCTGAGGACAAGGAAGGACAAGGTATGTGCAGGACAGAGGAAAGCAGAATTTCACTATGCTGTGCTGGTGTCCTGATCAGCCTCGGCACAGGGGGAAATTACAGCAGCCTAATGAAAACTGAAAACACTGAAAATTAATTTAAAAAGCTGAGATGTCAAATTCACTTTTGAAAGGCGCTTTGCTGACTATCTACTTTATATCTGCTTAAAACCCAAAAGTGAGGCTAAGACTTTTTAATTTTACCAAGGTAAAGTCTCAGGGAACATTACCTTTATTCTCTCTTGCTTAATACTGTTTCTGTTTCCCTTCTATGGAGAAATGACTTTACATGAACTGCATGTGAGAATATACAGGAAAAGCTTTGCACAAAAAACATGGGAGAGAGAAAACGAAAGAGGATGAGGTTTCCTGTTCTTGGCAAAGTGTATTCTCCATACAGAACATTTCTAAATTCAACCACATACTATTTTGACCCTGTGTACCCGACAGAAAAGCACCATGTTAAAAAAAGTGTGAACTGATGTGTTATAAAACTAGGAAAATACCATGTGAAAACTATTGCCCTGAGAACAACAACAGCTGTGTTATTGTAAAACATGCTGGCTCCTTGTGGTTAACTGTGAGGTGTGTCCTGCACATAATCACCAGTTTTGTTTTTCACACCCAACATGCCCCTTCACACAGCTATCAGTTATCATCAGTTGTTTCAAATGAACTGCCTCAGCATAAGCAGGGTGTAAGGCATGCATTTACAGAACAGCACACAGACATTTATGCTCTGGCTATTAATTTTATAAACACACCTCACCACTCCTTTGCTTTGAACAGAACATTTAGGTTTTTCTTTTATTTTTGGAAAATGTTTATGGAGATGCAATATTCTGAGTAGAGAGTCCTCCCATTTGCTAATTGAGACCATTATTTATGACAGCTTTTTGTATGTGATTTTTTTAAGTATTTCTCTATAGGTACAACTTAGATGTTATGACCATAATTTGAAGATCTGTATTACCAGCAATACTAGACCTGTTTCCTACACAATTCACAGCAACTATTTATGGAGTTTAAGAAACTAAGAAATTGTGAAACAAACTCAACACTTTCTCATCGTGAGGACACCTTTTCACTTGCAGAGATTCTGGCATTGCTACACCAGAATTTCCCTTGCTCAGCTTCAGCAATACAAAGCATTTCCCAGGACAGTCAAGTGGGTCAGTCTGAACTTTTCCTAGTGGTAGACTGAGGCTAAGCAACCATTACTGAGCACATTGCTGAGCTGAATAGGAGGTTAAAGAGAAAAAGCCCACAGACATGATCTATTTAAACATCTTCCTCACTTTGGTTTAGGTTTCCTTCCCGTGTGTCTCATTCAATCTCAGGCTTTAATGCTTGCCTTTTTTCTGCCAAGAATGTGAAAACTGTTGTCCAATTTTGTTATTAAAACCAGTGTGAGGTGTTGCTAACAACCACTGGTGCATTTTATACACAGTGTGCTCTATCATAGGATTACTAAAGAAAAATCAAGTACCCTAAGACGAACTGGGAGGATGGAGGCAGAACAGTTATCTGTCAACATCAGGATATCCAGTCAGTATTTTCCCTGCCTCCAAGATCAACTTCCCACCACAAAACACTCCCACTGCATAGTTCTGTCACTGTTTGATGCAGCAAGGCTGCGCCACATGGGGACCTGAAAGAGCAATCCATAGCACTGCACACTGCACCTGGACAATGTGAAGTTCTCCAAACCAGCTGAGGATCTCACAGGCCTCTCAGGGATGTTGTTGATGGAAGAAGGCCAGGAAAAGTTTGGGGGAAAGGATGAAAAGAAAGGAGTTACCAGATCATAATTAATCAGGCTGGAAATACAGGCTAGAGATAGCTTCCAATTTCTTAACATTAAAGTTGCCTAAAAACAAAAATGGAGGAGAAATTGAAACCTGGGAGAATATACTAAAAAATGCACTGCCACAGGATTATGTGACAGAAAGTGGGTGGACCTTTTTTTCAGTGTGTGAAAGTTTGAAACACACTGGGCCATTTTAAGCACAGTCATTCCATTTTAATGGCTAAAGAAAAACTGCATCATTAACCTGGGCAACTGCATGTACCACCACCACTAAAACCAAAGAAACACCAGAAGCAGTTTTCGTTCCTCTTACATAATTACAGACATTTACAACTCCATCTACAAATTAAAAAAAACCAAACAAAAACTAAAAAACAACAGGTTTGCTCATGAAGAGAAAGAAACTGCATTTCACTACATTAATTTAAATTAGCAGAAATGCATTTTAGCTATAATGTCATTTAGCTACCATGGCTGAGTTGCTAGTTAGTTTTGAGTTCCCTGTTAAACATGGATTTAGAGCAATACAGAATAATAGAACTCCTTCACTGAAATGTTCAGTTCCAAAATGGAAACAAAGTAATTAGCAGAATTAATAGATTCTGTGTTTACATTGCCAAGCTTTCTCTAAAAGAAGCATACTCATAACCATGTAGCATGGGAAGAAATTGAAGAAGGAGGAAAGAATATACTTAAGAAACTTGACTTCTCTGGCAGCTGAAGCCATGCTCAAATTTTTGTATGGAATTTTTTTATTCATAACCTATATAGCTCCTTTATTGAGAACAGATCTCTAGTTGTCAGTGCAGGAAGTCTGCTTGTCAAGGGGCTTTACTTGGAAGTCGTTAAGTCATGTTATGATTCATAGTGTCTTTTACCAGTTAAAAAAAAATCCCAACAGTACTGGATGCAGCACAAGTTTTTTTGATTGCACAAGCTACATTCTTACTTATCACAATAATCTCCCAACAGCAATGCATCCTGTCAGCATGACATTCCGTGGCTAAAACTCACATCTCATTCCTCAGCTCACCACTTACCTGTCAGAAAGAACCAAACTCAGGTAATTCCTACATTCAATCAGCTGTAAAAAAAAAAATTAGCCTGTCTTTTTAAGATATTCATCATGCAAACTTTAGCTTCCCTTTTCACATGTTACTCTTAATTCTAAATGAGTTTAGAATTGTGCTTGCAAACACTTCCTCAGTAAAAATCCCAGTGCAGCTGCAAACCCCTCCAGACTCATCATTCTACACTGCTCTGTAATTCTTTATGTGCCTCTGAATTTTCTATGGTATGTCAAGTATCAAAGCACAAGGGCACCAGAACATGCAATAATCCAGATACATACAATACCTGCACTTCTCACAAATGCATTTATAGATTGCTGTCAAAAGATTTATTTGCATCAGGGTGCCCACATTTTGATTTTCACCATTTGCTGCACCCACATTAACACACTATTCTTCCATTCTACCATTTACACCCATCCAGCATGCATCTAATCCAGAAATGCCTCCTCTACTCCAGCTCCACAGGCAAATGTAGCAAATTGTTATGGTTTAGCCAGGTGGGCCTAAATTTAGGCTTTAAAGATCATATTAGGCCTAGAATTGTCAGCTGCCTTGAGCTGGGCTGGGCTAGCTAACAGCTGACTTCGTCTAGCCAATAATTTTGTATTCCATACCATACTACATCATCTCAAAATGAGTAAAATCCAGTGTGTGGGAGGGGCTTAGTCAGTTCCACCTTGGCCGAGGTACAGAGAAGACACCATGCTGTCCCAGGAGAGATGGGGAGGCCCAAGCCCACAGCACCGTCTCACCATCATGTTATCTTAGGGAAGTAAAATGTTTGTTCTTAGTTCTTCTCTGCTTAAGTCTGTCTTTGGGGAATTGACTTTTTTAGAATGATTTGTAGTTAGAATAGTAAAATCTGTGCTTACTAGGGAGTGGGAAGTTATATATAACTTGTATAAGTGTGTGTTATATTGTAGTTTTCTCTTAATTTTCTCTTTTCTGTATAAATACATGTAGTTAGTTTCAGCATAAACCTGGTTTGGAGGTTTTTTTCCCTCTCCCTCTTCTTCCCTTTTCACTCTGTCTTGGGCAGTTGGCATTTTGCCAGCTCAACCCAAGACACAAATTTTCAAGTATTTCCTCTCAGATGTCATAACTCCAGCCTCTTCTAATCTTAGTTTTTCCACTGTCCTTTTCACCTTCCTGAGAGGTTCAGTTAATTACAGTTCTTTTTTTATCTGGTCTCTAGAAAGTCTTATTTTTTCTAGGTGTACCCCTTGATACTCATAATTCATACTGATGCTGCATTGACCCTCCCTTGCTCAGAAGGGCTTAACCCTTCACCCTTTCTTTGCTCAGAAGGGCTTAACCCTTCATCCCTTCTTTGAGCTGGAGAAAAAGGCCTTTGCATCATCCAAGAGCTGCCACTGCGACAGAAAGAGTAAAGGTGACAGGTCTTGCAAGGACACATTCTCCTTAAAAAGTGAAGCAGAGGCTGCAAAAAAACTATTGACAGAAATGAGTGTTTCACACGTTATCTGCACTTCTCCAGCACCAGGGTAAGGTGTGGGATTTTGAGGAAAGAAAAAACCTCAGCACAATACGGCTTTCCCAAGAACTTTCAACTGTAGTTTTCTTGTCAGTGATTTCAATCTTCCTTATCTGGAGACAGACATTTAGCTCAGTTATTGGTTGTTTTGCCGAGATCTAATTTGCAGGCAAGTGCCCCAATTAATCCATGCTTTAGATACAAGTTTGGGGCTTCTGTAATCTATATTCAGAACAAAAACCCAAAAGAAAGGTTAACAAAACCCCAGTGGTAACGTGCACCTGAAGGAAGTTAACATGTTGTTGACTTAACAGTACACAACTAAACACTACAAAGCCTATACTACATAGATTCAATACAAGACAATAACACCTAAGAGTTGATCCTGCAAATCCCTTAAATCAAAATATTTGAAAGATTTTCACGAGAACACTTTGAAAAAAAAATACAGTCCACATCTACAAACTCCACAGTTCCCGTCCAAAACTAATACACCTTACCAAGTTTGACCTACATCTTTAAAAATATCTGAGCCCTGCTTTACAGCAATTGGGAGAATACACACTCATTATCTCTTGGCTCAGTTTGGTGATTTTGCTGTGAAACCTCTCAAGGTTATTTCCAACAAAATTTATGAATGCTTATGCTGGTATTTTTCAAGCTTCTGATGTATCCCAGATGAGATAACAATACTTCATGACTCCTGATTAATTTAATTTTTTAAGATAAGGAAGCATAGGAAAAACATATGTGAAAAAGTGTTTACAGAAGCAATTACATTTTGCTAGCCCTGCGATCAGAGCATACTTACAGATCCTTACTGAATATCAAAAGAAATGCAGATTTCCCTCTGAGCATCAAAATTCTTGGATCATCTTCAGATGGGAATGGCCATTCATTTTTCATCCAACTTTTTTTCCCTGTTTTTACCCAATTTCTGTCCTACTAAGCACAGAACTAAAATTATAAGACTTAAAGATGTAAAAGTCAGAGAACTGATTCTTTGCTGCTGCCATTAAAGAAGCACCAGATGGGAGTCTCCCAAAGAGACCAGCTTTACCTAAACGACCACCAGTGGAATCTGTAGTTCCCTGCCTGCCAAGTTTCAAAGGATTCACCAACTGCATATTCTGCTTATGGAATGGCTTCCACAGAAGGTCATATTTATGCTAGTTTCAAGTCTACCTCATCTAATATTAACTTTATAGAACAAGATTGCAGGTTAACCCTTTTGTAGCTGATCAGGCTTACTGGCATTCATTAATTTCCAAATATGCAACATTTCCTTAAGTGTACTAATAAAAGTTTAGAAGCCTCATCTAAAAAAAGATCAACACATCTTGAGTACAAAACAAATGCACCCTGTGTTAATACATACGTGACATTCCAGACTGATAGTTTTTCCAACTTACTGGAAGGAAAAAAACCAAACAATCCTAAAACAAACCAAAAACCCCCACAGTGTGAAATTGTCACTTCAAAATTCAGTGATAGAACCCCCATTGTTTTCATTGTGACTAAACTTTTACTTGCCATGTAGAGAAATATTCCTTTAATTTGCTCCTATTAAGATATACCAAAATTAGTTTAACTGTAAGCTTTCTTCCACCCACAAAGCTCTCATCCAGCACTCATCCTAGAACTCATACTTAACTCCAGAGATGTTTGAATGCTTTTTTTTTTAAACACATTAAAGAAAATACATGAACAATTCTGCATTTGTTTTTCTAATCCCTTCAAGCAGACAGGAAGCTCTTCATAAAATAGCAATCAATACCTCTCTACAGCTGATATGCAAAAATATTCATTTCTGTATTATGGGACACAGTCCACTTTAATCTTAAATTACTTTCATTTTCAGTACATCTTCTGTTCTTCTCACTACAAAAACAGTAATAGAAAAAAGACATGAATTCATATTGTATGGAAGGTTTTTATTGATGGCTAAATTGCTGTCACATCAGGTAAAGCACTTCAGTTCCAACCCAAGCAAACTAAAAAGAAATTGGCCATTAAAGACTTAACATCTGTAAGCCTTTAAGTTGCCAAAGACATACTGTTCTGCACAACTTTCATGTTGCCAGCAAACAACAGCGTTTTAGCTGCACAGCTTACATGGTATGCTTTAGTATACAGCCAAGAGTCTTCTTAAAATTTATGACTTTTACCAGTTACACTTTTTTATGTTACAAACAAAAAACAGTTTCTTATTTCTCTGCAATTATGTACAGTATAAAACAAAACTCAGGGCTTGTGCTAGAAATTATTTGATCATACACAGAAGACAACAACAAATTTTATGAAACTAAGGACAATAATAATTTTCTGAGACTAGGCTCCCATTCAAGATTACTTAAACTGACATTGCCGTGTGATGCTTTCCAGAACTATGGAGATACATCCAGTAGATCAGATCCTTCTCTTTGCTTCATCTTATGACCTACACGGACAAATCTAATGTCACAGTGTGTCCTACATGATTAGACCTATGTGTGCCACAACTCACAATTTGGCTTGCTTTGAACCAGACAAGCACTTAAATGAAATCTGATAATCTTGATGCACCACAAATAATACTTACAGAAGTATATGTGGTGATGTTCACATTACTGTCAAGTGGAAGAAAAAACTGCTGGGAAGGAAAAGAACAAGTAAACCAAATGCTCAAGGATGCAATTAAAAAAAATTCACACTTAGAAGTGAGACAACATATTATAGAGCTAAAAAGGAAATGTATTATCCCAAGTAATAGTGAGCAGCCTTTAATTTACAAACCAAATCTTTACCTAGGGCACAGAAAAGAATGCTCTGGCAACCCCATGATAGCAGATTCACGCAGGAGTCCAGAGGAGATACACATGTTCTGCAGCAGACTTTCTGATATCTCTTCAAAGTGATAAACAGTGTAATAAGTCCAGTTTCTAAAGGAAAATGTCAATACAAGAAAAGACGTGCTAGAACTGTGAGCCAAGATCTGTAATTTCTCCTTCCTCATTCCAAACTATCAAAAGGAATAGACACTTCTTTAAAAAAACGAATCCTCAACAATCCCACCCTGGTTTCCTAAAGAGGATTTCACTGTGAGCAAGAAAATTCTGCATAACACCAAAAATTCATGGATTTCTGGAACAAAGCATTAGCAGCAGTATACAACATGCATAAGCCATAACCTGTATTTTTACCTGTTATGTTAGTTAAAAATTCAAGTTACCAATCAAATAAAAGACACTTAATCCAACTTGTAAATACCAAATTCTCCCCTCCTTGACAATAGCTGGCAACCAAAATTCAGTTATTTATGCAGCATGGCCGTCCTCAAAATGACATTGTCAAACATTCAGATTATAAATACAAGACCTTCTGTGCACAATAAAAAAGACAAAAATTCTCATAATATAAACAACACTTAGTTTTACTTGCTTTTCGTAAGTTACACTGCAAATAACTCATTTCTCTAACATAAATGCCAGACTTGAAAGAAGTCTGACTGGCAAATAGAAATAATTGTTGTGAACTGCTTGCTCTCAGTGCTGTGGCCACAGATTAACTCTCGGCATCTGCTAAGCATGTAACTTGGCAATGCAGCTATTAACACTGATAGCAAAATTGCCAACAACTGAATGGCCTGAGGACTTCACCATTTTCTTCACTCCCTTGTCAAGAGAAAGTGCTTTAGAGCAGCACAGACATGATAGATAAGCAGTAGCAAGGAGGCTTACATGTTTACTGCTTGTTATGTGTCTATTTATAAAGCCAATAAAAGGTTTGCCCCTTCAGAAGTACAAATTATCTTTCAGTAACAGTTTATCTATTTTAAATTCCTTCCTAAAATCATGCGAAGACAGCAAACCGTAAAGTTAAGGCTTGAACAACTTCCTTAAAAGTTTACTGAACTTTTCTGTCATGTATGCTTCAGATAACTGAAAAAACAAACAGTTGTTTGTTACAAAGAAAGTCAACTAGTCCTAACCCTGCAGCAACTGTGACCAGTATAATTTGACAGTGGTCCTTGCTACAGAAGGTCCCATTTAAAATAACTTAAGTGAAGATGAGTACTTGCATTTTAAAGCTTTCCTAGGGAAAGGAACACTTTGAAGATGGTTTCATTCCAGAACACAGCACCAGCAATGCTCAGTGGCCATGCTTATAAAGCAAACTACCTTGTTGTGGTGTTGTCCCAGTTCTTTCTAGATTACTCCATTACTCTAATTTTGTATCTGTTTAGCATGTGTACAGTAAACAATACTGGTCTAAAATCCCAAAGTGTCCAGAAGAAATTCCCAGAAGATGGCTTCTATGCACAAACTTGCAATTAATTTTGAGGTCAAGAAAGGGTCCTTCAGAAAACCTAGCTCACCAAAATATTTTTATAAGGATCTATTGAGTGTGTAAGTCTAAAAAAATAACCACCTGCACATCTATCCTTTTCATGAACTACACATGCTCCACAAAGTTAACAGCTGCAACTGGTTTGCTGAGATCATAATGAAAAAAGACAAAAGTAAAGAGAAATGAAATTTATTATAAAACATGTTGAAATAGCAATGACTTAGCTGACTGTTTGCTCTGCTGTTCTAGACAGAACAAAATGTGACTGAATGCTCTCAGGAAAGCCAAAACAAAATTACAGAAGTCGTATGTTGCCGCACTAGAATCGTTTTCTCTTGATAATTTCTGGCTTCCAGCTGACAGGATGAGTTTCTTCAGTCTAAAAGGAAAAAAATAAATCCCATAAGGATTGTTAAGTTTAAAATATTACTCATGAAGTATATATAGTCTATTTCATGTGTAGCATTATAAATATCTAATTTACAATGTAATTAATTTACCCAAATGAAATTTTCTATCGTCTCACTATCTGAAGTACATAACAACACTCATTCTGCTGTTTCCTCTTTTTCTTTTTTCCAACAAGGCAAAAAATCAGGTTGCCAATGGCATTTCAGAAGCAACACTGTGGTTATCAAAGCACATGAACAAGAATTCCAGTGATAGTCTTTCCAGAGATGTCTACATCACTATTGGCAGATGCCATGAAGTCTGCAGTTTGTCCAACTGCAAATTGGATAAAACATTCCTTATTCGTTTATATTTAAGAGTTGCTCTAATTCAGTGCAAAAACTCTAAGGTTTAATTAAAATCTTTATATTTTTTTGTATTGAAGACATGCACTATATGTGGTAACAGTTTGAAAATAAGCTAAAATAACAGTTTGAAAATAATTCTAAAAAAGGTCAAGGCCAATAACTAATTTAGATCATATACAGAAGTACAATAAATATTCAAAGTGCAATCCTTTAGCTAATCATGTTTTGATCAATATAAGCACACACAACTCCCTGCTGGGTTCAAAACACAAGGCATGTTATCGTACTTAGATTTCTCCAAACTTCATCACAAAGGCCTTTTGCAGAAGTGTTGGCAGACCTGAAATTTATTTGTACCATAGCACAGAGTAAGAATTAGGAATGCAGAAACTAACTAATGTCCACTTACATAGAGCTTTCAAACTTCAATAAAATGAATTACACAAGTCTGCACATGTCCACTACTGATGTATATTTGTAAGATTTTTTTTTTTATTTCATGAAAACACTCTAGTAAGACACTTTGACATACCGCAGTATCATCTTCCTTATATACTTTTATGGTTTTATCAGCTTCAGCAGTTAACAGTCTGCTTTCTGACTGGTCAAAAACACAAGCAAATATTCCTGATTCGCTGTCCAAAGAGCCTGGCTGTACAGCTGCATGTACTCTCTGGAAGTTGTATCCAGTTCTCCAGTCCCAAAGATGCATAGTACCATTATCAGCTAAAACAAACCAACAAACAAACTTAGTATTTTGACCAGTTAATTTTTATCTGTTTTCTAAAAACAGTATCATGAACAATTAATAAATACATCAGGAATACATCACATAACATTCATGTAGGATAGCTCAGTATACCCTACAAGTTTTTCTATTTTCTACTGTTTTCCTTCTTAGTTAAGAAAGGCTGATGGAAGCTTCCTCAGATTCTCATCCAGTTCTCATCAGATAACCCAGAGAGATGACAGACTACATCACAAGGCAATTGTAGCAAGTTGTTTGGGAAGCACAGTAAGGACTGGCATTCTGAATATCAAGCTCCCTGTTCAGTTGCTCCACTGACAAAGAGATTAAGAACTCTTATGTAATGGAAAATAGATTTAATGTTTTCAGAGGTTTTATTCTAAACACAGGTTAAACCATTGCCATATTCCTGATACTGGCATCAGCTACAGGACATTCACAGCAATCTAAACTCTGTATTCAGGACACTCTCAAGACAATTTCCTAGATACAAGAACCACATGTACATGGGGGAGTGGAAAGGAACTTGTATTTCTCATTTTTACCTCCTGAGACCAGAACGCCATCAGAATTTACAGCCAGTGTGTTGATAATAGCATTGTGGCCAGAGAGGTTCTGAATGAAGTTTCCATCTGGGAATTTCCACTGTTTAATATTATCTGGAGAACCAGATGCAAATGTGTAACTGAAAGAAAATAAACACATTATATTAAAGTTCAGAATAGCTGTAGGGAGACCAAATGTCCCTCATTAAAACTACTGCTAAATGCTAGCTGCAAAACTACATAACACTAGAACTGCTTTTCTGACAAGTTTACATCAAATAAAATTAAGCAATTTTATGAAGTCATGAATTACCTATTTTTATTGTTTTATTTCTGTTTCACAGACTAACTAAACTTTATAACATCCTATCTGGCATAGGATTTAATATGTAAACAAATATTTCAAAATACACATTAAGTTCTCATCAATTGCTATCCTGGCAAATTTTCAGGTATAAGAGTATCATCAGCAAAGGTAATAGGGGAAAATAAAAGCAGCAAGCCCCAAGAAAAATGTCCAATATTGGCTAGTCTTCCAAAACTACACAACCAGGGATAAAGCACGGAAATAAGTAACTAAGACAATTTCTTTCACTGAGTTACCCTAAGATAATAAATTCCTTCGTTTTAACATCTGCAAGCAGTTTCACGGTTATTTGGGTAGCACATACAAAAAAAAGCCTGTAGGAAGACATTCACTTGTCACAATGTCTAAGCAATTTGCTGCCTATTTAATAGATTCTACAATTAAAAAAAATAAGTATTACACAAAAAAACCCCAGAATCTTAAAAAACATAGAAATACTGAAATATAGGCTGATAGTTGCTACTGTTAGACAAGAGCACTTCAAGCTTATTTTTCAAAACCTTTCATTGATGAATTTGAAACAAGAAATACTTTTTTCCCCCCCAGAACGTAAGTAAAACTAGGGGTTTTCTCTGCTATAGCTAACAGGCTATACAATTTTTTGGACACAGATTGGATCAGAATTTATTCATATCAAAGATTCTGAATTTCTGCACTGATAGAATACAATTTTAAAATATTAAATGTGCAGAAGTACTGGAGTTCTATGGGAATTCATTTTTATTCGGGATTTATCCAAATAGGCAACTGTTGGTTCATCAAAATACAGCATCTAAATTCAGAGCACTTCCACCAACACCTGCTTCAAAGACTGAATTCTTACAGTAAGTTTCTTTTTTAAGGTCTGTTAGAATAAATGTTGTGTGCAGTGAACCACATACTCAAAAAAAGGCTGTTATATTAATCACTGTCTCCTTTAGTAATAATCACAGGTGCAATGGCACATTACAAAACTACTTCACTTTCTGCTATTGATCATTCAGTTACATATTTGTTATTAGCCTTACAAGCCCTGTATCACCGATTTTTTTAAGGACTGAATGAAAGGCACATACATAAGTAACTCTGTAGAGTATGAGACATTCTCAGGATTGCCAATGTACACCAATGTCAATACTTGGGATGCACAATCAGTGTAGTGAAACATATTTGATAATTGATACATGCATTTTTAAATCATTCTAAGTGCATTAGTTTTATGGCCTACCATTCTAAATCATCCCTCACATTGGCTCTGTCACCACCCAAAGCTTTCAACTGTGAAAGTGTAAAAGAATGAGGAAAACTTACTGTCTTGGATGTAGCACTACTGCTCTTACAGATTTCTTGTGATTTGTTAAAGTAACACGAGTCTTTCCTGCCACTAAATCCCAGAGCCGAATGGTAGTATCATGACTGCCTACAATGAAAAGGAAATCAAAAAACAATAGAAACCCTCACACTGATTCTATAACAATCACTAAGGCAGCCAAAAATTTAGATGGGATAACTTAATGCCATCTCACACAAAAGAGATGCTTGATTGCAACACTCTTTTTACTCAGTCTGAAATTCAAGAACTAAGAAGCTACACTGCAAAGGCAGATTTTGACGTAACAGGTAAGAAGATGAACACTTAACCATGGTATTGGACACATCTTAACTGAATTGAGAACTGTGAAATACCACAAGATGCAACTCTCAATACACATTACAACATAAAATGTAAAGACCAGAAAAAAGGGAGTGCAGAAAAGCATTCCAAAAATGCATAGCCATATTTGCTTACACATATCGTTAATAGTATGCAAAAACCATTGCATGGTCCGTTTTCAACAGAAAACTAGTAAGAGAAATTCAATACATTCACAAAGATAACATTATGAACCTGACACAATTACTGAACAAATACATTCGTTATTAGGTATTTCAATCATGAAACCACACCCACTATACCTGTAATAATTTGTGGTTCTGCAGCTTGGCACTTCACTGTCGCTACTGCATTTGTGTGTCCTGATAGGGTGTGCACACTGGCTTTTGTCCTTACATCCCAAATCTAGGAATTCACAGTAAATATGTCAGAAGTCAGTAACATTTGCACATGTGATGTATTTTAGGCACTGTCATTGATTACATGATTTCCTTTCCATAGTCATACAGGTTAAACAATGGTATTTTTTCAGCCAGCAATTAATCACAGAACTGCCTCAGCTGAAGATTTCAAGGTGAGCAGAGAGCCTGTCAGCATATGGATCATGTAAATCACCACAGATCCATACCATCTTCAAATACTAAGCAACATAATATGCAGTCTACTTACTAAATTAAGAAATAAAACATTATCCCGAAGTGACATTGCAAGTTTGTGTATTTGGGCTTCAGTTTTATCAACAATGTAAGACACAGGTAACACAAATCAACTTAGTATTTTATCCGGATTGATGTCAACTTTCCTAAGTGCTCATTTTTACAAATGAAAGATATTGAAACACACATACCAAGATGTTAAAATACAACAATATTATACTTACTCGTGCTGTTGAATCTCTGCTACATGTTACCAGTACATCTATTGTTGGATGCAAGTCTAAACCATAGACAGCACTTAGATGACCGTGGTAATGTCTGATAACCTACATGAACAAAAACGACATGTCACAAACTGATAATTGAAAGAATATTCTAATGCTGTGATTTGTATATATGCCACCACCAATTAATTCAATTAAAGAAACTAAAGCTTACCTTATTGTATTCAAGATCCCAGCATTTCACTTGTTTGTCTTCTCCACAAGAAAAGAGGTATGGACTTCTTGCACTTACTATCACCCCTCGTACAGTACTGATGTGTCCCGTCAAAGACAATTTCAATTTGCCACTAGCAAGGTCCCAGATCTGCATCAAAATAGGTATTTTGAGGTAGACAGGTAAAAGTCATAGTTATAGTCTGGGTTAACAGCCCAGATGCAACTGATCCTGCTGCTCTGTAAGTTAAAAATACAGTAATATAAACTTTTGCTCTCCAAATACTACCATGTAATAAATTAAAGCTCAAGAAAAAAGAAATCTTTTGTGGCAAGGCAATAAAATAAAAAACTGTTGTGCAGTTTATAATTCTGCAAACAGTAACCAAGAAATTGTTTGCAAGAGCTGGAGACATTTTTAAATGACAGAAGAATAAAAAAACTCCACCCCCTGCAAACTCAGTCATTTCTTCCAACCTCTTACCTTTATGGTTCTGTCAGCAGAGCCAGTAACAAACCATTGATTTCCTGGTTCTACTGCAATACATCTCACCCAGCCCAGGTGACCACTGATAACCTTCAGAAAGAACAAAAATTTTTCTGAATCAGAAATCATACATATACATCTGTTGATGTAATTTTCATTCCCTAACACTGGAATTTGCTAGTATTCACCAAGAAAAGTGAAATGTGAAAGCAGGTCTGAAGAGAGCATGATTTCTACTTTAGTTAAATGAAAATTTACATGTCATACACCAGTCTTGGGGAACTCACGATATGGAAAGACACTGTTCCTATAAGCAACTTTTTTGCATCCTTTGAGAGTCTGTAACAATGTGGCTCAACATTTGAAGCTTTGCAGAGAAAGACTGTTTGAGCACAGGTTCCCTATGCTGCTGTATAGTACTTATAGAAAGAACAATTATAAAAATATCAGTTATTAAATCAAATCGCTATATAATAACCTCTTAAAGCACACCATCACCTCCTTTTCCCCGAATAAGGGCTAATATGAGTGTGTCAGAAACTTTCTGCCAACAAAATAATGGAAGCTGATTTCAAAAGAAAAGCTCTACCAATACATGCCTTGCTTCCAGCAGCATTTCTTTTTCTCTTATTTCTCCGAAGTCAGACAACTAAAATCAAAACTTGTAGGTGGTTTCACTGAATGTCATATTTCATGTACTGTCAAACAGATCATTTCAAAAGATTTAAAACACAACAAAGCTTCTCAGGCAGAAACACTTTGCAAAGTTAAAGCTGATTCTCCTGATCATGAGACCAAAGCTGCAAGCATTTGAGAAAGCCATTTTAGAGTCACTCCCAGTATAGAAATAGAAATGGGCATTTCTGGGGAAAAATCTAAGAAATAATTCCTCTGACCTATTTTAAGTCCCCATCTTTCACAAACAACTTCAAACAAACCAAGCTTAGGAAAACCAGTTAATATATATATCTTAAGCAAGAGATAGATGAAACCCACATTTCATGTTCCACCTATACTTCTATTTCTGAGTTGTCTGAAGAAGCTTTTGTTCTGTTGAGCAAGGATTTTGCCAGCAAACCTTCACTAAAACTGTTTATATGTAGAATGTATGTGTGTATGTACAGTGACTTGAATTGTACTTACAGTATTTCCCTGAAAAGACTGTGGTCCTAAAGAGTAGGCATTTTTCAGTTTTTCATTTATTTACCTTAAATCTTAAAAATTTAAATGTTTATTTTGGTGCCATTTCTGTCAAATGGCATTTGTCTTAATTTTTATAGAAGACACATTCTAATACTGCTATATTTAGCAGACTATGTACTCCTTTGAGCTCAAGTGTTTTTGAAAAAAATTACTTTTTAAGATTAGCCTTCAGATTTCCAACTAATACAGCATTCAGAACTTCTCTGAAAGCATAAATGTCTACATATGGCACTCTATTTAGATGAACAGTGCTAAACCAATACAATTCTGATTCTAGAGCATGAGATTGTCAAATATTAGGAAAGCATAACATTGCTAAATAAAATATACCCTTTCCACACAAAATATGAAATAGTTTAAATTTCATCGTAAGAATCAGAAAAAACATATTCAAACAGAATTTAAAGTTTAAAATATCTGAACCAATACATATGCTTAAGAGATTCCCCATTTAACTCAGCTACTGTCGTACCCGTGAGCAAAACATTCAAAGACAGCATTAGATTTTTGGGGAACGGCTATTATTACCTGCTCAGAAAATTGTAAAGCAAATTAAAGCATTTCAAAAACAAGACTAGAAGTCAAGCAATCTAAACTACAAAGACAATTTGTGATTACAGCACTCAGCTTTTCTCCCCTCTTTTCATAGCAAATAAAATAAGTCTGTATGACTCATACACTGAGTGCCTTTAAGCGTTTTTGGAGACAATTTCATTGCGTTAACACTGCTAAGAGTATTTCTTCAACATTCTATTAGTTTTGAATTTTGCATCTTGTCTTTGAGTTCCTCCACCAAAGAATCTGACTAGAAAAAAACAAATTTTTTAGCAAATTTATCATAATACAGCTACAGAAGAGTAAAAAATGTAATTTAACATTTGTTATTTGAGGAGAGAGTGTGAGTATACACCTTAGTTGTGATCACTTTTCATTTTATTTCAATTTTGTGAATGAAAAGAAAAATGATGCTTTGAGGTCTTTATAGAGGATAAAATATTCGCTTACTTTCATATGCATGTTCATGTCATATTACTCAGAACTTACTCTGTACAGTTTCCAAGGTGGATGCCACTGAGGTTTGGGCATAGTTGGAGCCTTCTTTGGCATTAATGCAGAATTTTTGTTTCCACCAGCTTCCACCATAGCCTGTAAGTTAAAAGGAAGGTTACTCATGTTCTGTAGTTTACCTCCTCTTTGCCAGAAACCTAAAGCCTTCTCACCACTGATTAAATTTAGTCAGTCGGGCAATCTCCACACAACACACAAATGGATCCAGAAGCAACCTGGTCAACACCGTGTACTTTTCACATTAGATGTGCAACAGACTCACCACGGCCATCCCAGGAGGCTGCGAACGCTCAGCCATTCCAGCGTGCCTGTAGATGTCCCCCACACCGGCAGCAGTGCGGTTTGCATCCAGCCTAGGGGGAATGGAAACGGATGATGAGCTGCAATCAGCTTTCTCCTACTAAGGGATAAGCAATGCAGTCAAGTGTTGTACACCTGTAAGGATGGAGAGTCCACAGCCTCTCCTAGCAACCTGTCCAGGGCCTGATCACCTCAAGGTACAGGACAACCACAAAGTCTCACTTCTTTAAAATTCTACCTTAAAAGAATTTCCCTTGTCCCAACTTCTGCCCATTGCCTTTCCTGACATACAAAAAAAAGCATACAGAAGGACAAGGCCTGGGCACACTAAAGGCAGTTTCTTTAAACATTTTAAAATTAGAATATTCAAATTACTCAAAATAGTTCTTATCCCAGCTTCTGAGGTTTGCCTTGACATTCCAATAGATAACAACAGTGTAATGAGGTAACACAGCAGTACCTGGACTGAGAAGCAGGAAGAGCTACAGCCAAGGACTGTGCTGCAGATTCACTGGGCATCCTCTGGACCTTGGTATCTGCTGTCAAAGCCACACCTTGAAGAAAAAAACACATGTCAAAACCAAAGATAACTCCATGAAACTGAAACTCAAAGGAAGTGTATAATACAAACATATATATACATATATACCTGCAAACAAGGGCCTGACACAAGCCTGTATTATTAGATTTCATCCTTCAATGACATTTTCACAATCAAGTCAAATCTACTGAAATCTTTATTTTGGTCCAAATCCTTTCCATCTTGATTCTACTACATATGAAGGTACACCATTTCTACAGTACAAAACACTATTTCTGGTGTTGGAAACAAAAAAGAAATCTAACTAGAAGCAGCATCCATCTTTTTATCCAGCTTCATCTCCTATGGAAATCCAAACATGACAGAAATAAACATGATCCTGAGAAGAATTTGGTAACTTAGGTCCTTCTGTACACCTTATTATGCGATCCCTATGTGGTGGTTGGCATCAAACAGTGATGCCAAAACTACAAAAGGTTTAGTCCCACTGAAGTGGGGATTTCAGACTACATGTTATGATTTATAACCTTATCTCAAGAACAGAAGATCACTTTCATCAAAAAATTTAAGAACTCTTTATGAAATACAATTTTGGTACTGCCAGGTGAATTTAACTCATTGCTTTGTTTCTTTTCCTAACCAAACGTCCGGCAGTTGACAACAAAACCAGTATTTTGGCAAGACAGTGAGGTTAAAACAAGAAACAGCATCAAAAATAATCTGATTTTTAACCCTGACATATATGATTCTAATTAAAAGAAGACTAAACTTGAGGTAACCACTGTGAGGAAGTCTTGATCCCACAGTTACAGGCAACCATGCATGTTTTTTAAATGGTTGGGGGTCCATTGAAAACTCACATTTGTTAACTTACAAATCAAGACACTACAGATTTTCCACTGTAATTGCAATAAACTTTAGGTCAATAAAGGATCAAAAGCTAAAACTAAACTGTCACAAGAACACAGAAGGACTGATCAGTAACAGTGACAATGTAACAACACAGAAACATAACCCTTCCAAGCACAGACAAAACCAAACGAGACAAAAATCATTAGACCCTAATGCCTCTGCCTCAGAGTAAGTTGAGGAAACCTACACCTTTCTGCTCTGGTGATGAAAAGCAGGATACATTCCCTCTTGTCATTCAACTTCCTTCTGTTAGGAACCACCTCCTCCTTGTTCATAACAAAATTCTAACAGCAACTCCGGCACACCAGTGGAGACACCGGGGATCTGTGGATCCTGGGAGAGGAGATCCCCAGAACAGTTTTGTGATGTTGTTACCAGGGAGGTGAAATCTCACAGAAACGAATGACTGTTCAAATGACGACAGCAAGCTCATTTCCACTAAGGCCTAGTGAGCTACATCTGTACCTAAATCCTCCTCCTACCTTCTATCCCAGAACATTTATCAGCCACAAAACTTTCTGCATTAACACTATGAAAAAAATCAATGGTATTACCCGCTACTATCAAGTATAGACTCACATCAGGAGGAAGCCTGCCCTGCTAGGATGGAGGATGCCTTGTTTGTACGGGAAGCCAAAAAATCCACTTGCAAAATTTTACTTACCAGGCCCAGGTGGGTATGGGTGTGTACCAGTTACCATGTACTCAACTTCTTGTCCTAAAGAGCAACATCAAATCATATTAATAATTACATTTTATACTGCACTGCAAATAATGCACTCAAGCAGCAAACAGAGGAGAAAACAAAGGAGGTTACACATAGCAGAAGAAACCAGCAACCACTTCCAATGTACTCAGACATTTCTCATTTTCATTAATTTTGTTCTGGCTATTTCTATTTTATAAAATTCAATGTTTAAAAATAATTAATTTAAATGGTGAGGCTACCTGTTATCAAGAGGGACTCAGAAGACAAATCTTCATGCTGCCTTTTGAAGCAGGTATCATGGAAAAGGATTCAAGGACACAGTTTCTGACATGTAAGCTAGTGAAGACAACTGGTTGTCTGTGTTGTCAGAATTGAAAAGAACTTTTCTTCTTACAAGACTTTTCATTCTCTCCCAACATCTTTCACAATACTTCCAAAAAGCACCTTAGGCAAAATCTCAACTAAATATCAACTATCTCAACTAAAGTGAGGCAGCATTTGGCCTCCTTTAGAAGAGATTTCTGTATGGGATCTACCTTATATATACACATTTTATACATCACAAAACATAGAGTGAAAAAAAAATGCCAATTTGAAATAAAGAATTTTCTGATTTAGAATTGTGCAGCTAAATAGACTGTAAATATACTATGAAAATAGAAAAAAAAAGACAGCATGCCCTTGATCATCATGAACTTGCAAAAAAGAGAAATGCATTACTCATTTTTAACACCTATGTGCAGCACATACTTATGTTATCAAAAATTACTTTTCAGTAATGAATCACTAAAAAATCCACAGCATCCAATAACTCCCTTTGTTAAAACAAACTTCCTTCTTGTTCTGAATCACTTACCTCCTGTGGCCTCTGGAAAAAAAAATACCAGTCAAAAATGTATTTTGCTTTCCATATTTATCTTGAATGGATTAACCCTGGACTGCACTCTTCAGATTTCCATCAGTAAGACTGTTAGAAAAGACAAAGATACCACTAAGAGCAAACTAACCTTGGTTTCCAGAATACTGTTTGTGTCCATATGGGTCCCCAGTGTTTGGGCCTCCTTTCTCTCTCAGGTTTTCTTTGAGAGTGGGCATGTGTAAAACTGAGCCGTACTCCGTGCGCAGCTTCACTGCCATTTTCACTTTGTGACTGTTGGAACAGCAAAGCACAGGCCGATCACACCACAGCTTCTGAACTGTTGTTAAGTTTTGAAATACTTCACAGAGGATGTGACAAAACATACTTTACAATTCTAGTATTTTTCTTTCCCAAAGACTATACTGTTAAAGCTACAGAAACATCTGGCTTTCTGACCTGGATGGAACAATCATTAACATGGTTTTAAACTGCATTGACTAAACAGCACTTACCTTTCTTCATCCAATGGGATAGGCTTGGCATTATCAGCTACAAACATGTCATGGGTTCTCTTCAAAGACCTGAACACCAGTGTGTGCACAGAATGCTTTTGGACTTCCTAAAATATAGAGAGCAGCATTTAAATACCTTTGGACATATTTAAATGAAAAACTGAAAATTGAAACACAAATTGCACTGAGGATCAGTTGCAGATCTCAATACCGTGAGATGACAGGCAACTGCTCAGTTCACAGAAAACACTAATCTTCCTGGAAACTCAAAACTTAAATTTATCTGTTCATTGCTTTACTTCAGTGTTTATTCTAAATAATATTCCCTTTCTTGAAAACTGACAAGGCTTTGAAAAGGAAGCCAAAAAACCTTTTTGAAACTTTCTGCACTGGTATCTACATGACAAATCCATGAGCACACAAGCTGTTTCCCCTCATCCTTTCCAGTTGTTTCTATATGTAGGAAATAAAATAACCAATTCTGAAAAATTAATCCTCCTGTAAATTTTACTTTAGAACCACCACAAAAGAATCAGGGCAGTCATCAGTTTCTGTGCACAGTGCCACTTCAGTTCAACACAGCACAATCTACTGAGAGAAAACGTGGGATCAAATCTGACAAAACTTGTTTTCCTCTTAAAATTTTTGTTGGTTTCTAGGAGCAAAACATACTTTAGATCCCATTCAGGAAATAAAAAGCAAAGTTATAAAGTTATCAAATTATACAGAATATTTGCTTATCAGCAGCACAACTCATGTTTTTATTAATATTTTCCTCACAATAGACAAGAAAGATCATTAGACTCTGAGCCTGCTTGCTTTGGTACAAAGCTCTGCATGACAGTATGTTCTGTCTGTCAGGAAAACAATGGCAACAAACTGGAAGCTAAGTTAGTAACTTCTGGCACGGAGTATCACTCAGCTGGCCAGCCCTCACGGCTCACTGGGCAGGTGCTTTCCCCGTTAAGCTCTTGTAGGTTCTGTTTTCCTGCCCTGAAGATTGTCTGTCTGCTCAGCAGCCTGTCCTGTAGTGTCTGCTCCCTTCTAACTCAGCAGCACTTACATAAAGGTTTCTGGTCTGGCTCAGAGAGCCCCTGCAAGCCCCACGCATTAAGTGAAAAAAGTCCCCAATGCTCGGAACTACATTAAGAATTTCACACATCTGAGGACAGAGAGAAGCATTACAGCTGCTCATCACCACCCAGCAACAACAGCTGTTGGCATCACAAAACCAGCAGTAGGTAACAGAGCGCCTCCTCAACAGGGAAGAAGCTTCTGCAACTGTTTTTCACAGATGCTCTTCTGTAAAAACCAGCTCACAGTGTTGTACAGGGCAGAAGTCCTTGCACCTTCTTCTGTAACCCTGACAACACTACGTGCTTTCAGAAACGCACAACAGCCACCCCACAGCAACAACTCCATGGCCCACAAAACCAGTGGCCTTCTCCACAGCTGTACTTCCAAACTCTCACAAAAATGCTGGCTGACAGAGCCAGTAGGTCTCCTGGGGTCGGGCAAAATGGCATCACTTGCCCAGAAACACAGAATCACCGAATATTCTGAGTTGGAAGGGACTCACAAAAATCACAGAGTCCAATTCCTGATCCTATGCAGAAATCAACCCACGTTCCTGAGAGCACTGTTCAAACACTTCTTGAACTCTGGCAGACTTGGTGCTGTGACCACTTCCTGGGCAGCCTGTTCCACTGCCCAACCACCCTCTGAGTGAAGAACCTTTTCTTAATACTCAACATAAACCTCCCCTGACACAACTTCAAACCACTCCCTCGGGTCCTGTCACAGGTCACCACAAAGAAGAGATCAGTGCCTGCCCTCTCCTTCCTCTTGGAGGAAGGTGTACACTGCGATGAGGTTTCCGCTCAGTCTCTTCTTCTCCGGCAGCCTTTTCCACCGAGGGGACAGTGGGCGAAAAACTGTCGTCCCCAGCCCCTGTCCCCGCACGGGCCTGACGCGCCCCGCTGACCCAGCCCCTCTCCCGAGCCTCTCCCAGGGCGCCTCAGCGGCGCGACAGGNCGGGGCTGCGGGTTCGAGTCCCGCTCGGGCCGGGCCCAGTCACGTGTCAATGTATGTGAATATCCAGAGCAGATGCCAGGGGGATGCGGCCGCGCTCGGCTCAGTGATGCCGCGCAACAGGACGAGAGGCAACGGGCAGGAACTGCGGCGCAGGAAGTTCCACCTGATCATGTGGAAGAACTTCTTTACTGTGCAGGTGTCTGCACTGGAACAGATTGGCCAGAGAGGACGTGGAGTCTCCCTCGCTGGAGATATTTCAGGAACAGTCTGGACGCAGTTCTGTGCCATATGCTCTAGGACGGGAGCAGGGAGGCTGTAGCAGATGGC
>VWZD01000827.1:176579-246053 GCA_013396695.1 Sakesphorus luctuosus | reverse complement strand
ACAGGACAGGCCTGAGGCCCCCCCGCCCCTCCCCTCCGCCATGGCGCCGCCGGCCTGTCCTGCCCCGCCGCCGCTTCCGGCGCCTGCCCGCGCCACACAGGAAGTGACGCACAGCGCCGCGCGAGGGGCGGGGCCATATCAGAGCAGGGGCGGGGCCATGCCAGGGTAGGAGCGTGACCATGCCAGGACGGGGGCGGGACCATGCCAGGACGGAGGCGGGACCATGCCAGGACAGGGGCGGGGCCATGCCAGGGCGGGGGCGGGGCCATGGCAGCGCTGGCTTTGTGCGGGGCTGCGGGTTCGAGTCCCGCTCGGGCCGGGCCCAGTCACGTGTCAATGTATGTGAATATCCAGAGCAGATGCCAGGGGGATGCGGCCGCGCTCGGCTCAGTGATGCCGCGCAACAGGACGAGAGGCAACGGGCAGGAACTGCGGCGCAGGAAGTTCCACCTGATCATGTGGAAGAACTTCTTTACTGTGCAGGTGTCTGCACTGGAACAGATTGGCCAGAGAGGACGTGGAGTCTCCCTCGCTGGAGATATTTCAGGAACAGTCTGGACGCAGTTCTGTGCCATATGCTCTAGGACGGGAGCAGGGAGGCTGTAGCAGATGGCTCGCTGTGGTTCCTGCCACCCCGAGCCACCGTGTCTGTGTGGCCGGGGGAGATGCCCGCCCACGGGGTGTCCCCACCGGGGTGTCCCGCCCAGGGTGTCCCTGCCAGACTGTCCCCTGCCCGGGGTGTCTCCTGCCCGGGGTGTCCCCTTCGGGGTGTGCTCGGCGGGGTGTCCCCTCCCGAGGTGTCCCCGCCCAGGATGTCCCTGCCGGAGTGTCCGCTTCCGAGGTGTCCCCGCCCAGGATGTCCCCGCCGGGGTGTCGCTGCAGGGCCGGACCCGGCCGGCAGGGCGCGCTGTTGCCCTGGGCAGGGGCGGCCCCAGCGCTGCCGCTGCCCGCGCCGGGGGCACAGCTGTGCGCCTGTCCTTGCGCACAGTGGCTAAACACGCTCTCCCAGCCCGGTTCTGTAGAAATTCTCGGCCTTCGCTGTTGTTTCGGGTCGTGCAGCTGTAGCTTTTCAATATTTTTTCCCCCCTCAAATTCTCAGGAAAGCCACACGGCTGAGAACCAGATATTCCACCTGATTTTTCACTTCTCTTCATAAGGAGAATCACCAAATGCATCTGCAAATTGCAAATAGGCACCTGCTTTCTTCACATATACTCATCTGCCCTTAAACTCAAGAAGTCTTGTCCTCTCTAGCAACAGCTGGGAGTTGGCAAGCATATCTTTTGCAGTCACACCATCACAATGATCTTTACAGCTATACCAGCCCCTTACTCTGCCTGTCTGCATGTCTGAGCTATGAACTGTTCACAAGTTGATTTGGGCTAAAAGGAATCCAGTGCAACAGCAGTTATTTCAAACCTCTTTATTAGCCACGGGACTGCATTAACCTGGATTATGCTGATGCATCAATTGCCTGATTGACATAATAACCATGTCTTTTCTGCAGTTGATAAATCATGCCTGCATTGATAGTTTATATTTAGTTATTTAAGATGCAGTGATGGAATGTGCTCCAAGGGGCTTTGACCCCCAGTTCCTGGTGTGGGTAGAGGTGGGGGAGAAGTGTGGCTTACATTGTGCCACTAACAGGGCAGACTATTACCACCTCAGTTTCAAGCCCAGCTATCCAGGTTTTGTGTTCAACATGACGACCTATTTTGGTAGTCACTCTGGTGGTGCTGGCAATCCCTGCTGGATTTCAGACCCTCTAGTGAAGGTCAGCACAACACCTCGAGGAGGGGGAGCATCGTCTGTCCTTGCTTAGAGTGCAACCTGAGGTGCAAACTCCACAGGGCAGTGTGTCAAAATGGGGCAAGTCTGTTATGTCCTCTTGGGCTGGTGAGGTTACATTGAAGATATGCAACATTTGAAAGGAGATTTAGGGGACAAGGTACTTCAAACAAAACAGATTTGTCTCCCCCTTCCCTCCCCCCCCCCTCAAGTTTACACACAGAGCAGCGTGTGCCTCTTGATCAGTTAGTTGCCTGAATTGTGGATTTGATTTATGGGAATGGTTTTAAGGCTAATCTCTGCCAACATGTAGAGTGATATAGTTGTTTCCTTTCTTTTGTCTGTTGAAAAAAATCAGGCTTATTTTTACTGCCTTTTTAACAGAAACCAAATTTGAAATACAGGCACTGGTAACAAATTAAAAGAAAAATCCATTTATATTTAGCAAGAAAACTTGTCTGTGCTACTTAAAACTATTATTATTAATATTCACATGGCTCTATAATTGCTGTAGTTGCTCTTTTTTCTATCATTAAACATTCCCCTCAGAAATTTATAATCTCAGCTTGTTTCCTGGTGTCCTTGTGATGCTTTAGAAAATCAGAGGACAAATTAATCTTTGTAATATTTTTTTTCTAGAAGGTCAAAGCTGAAATTTAGAACTGGAACATCATGAAATCATGTCAGTAATATTAATAAGAATATGCTTTTTATTATTTTCTTTGTTATATGTGGCTTTTTAATGAGTTCTTGCATGTCAGCTACAGCTGCAATTCTGGAAATAGCAAGCTATGTATTTTTTTATAAGCACTATTTTGCAGAAGGTGATTAGAACTTTGCATGAAGTTTTAGTGTTGTATTAAGGTCAAAGTGAATAGCCCCACTCATTAATGTTTTAGAACTCACTTGCAGCCAGAACATGAAGATAGCATTGATTATCATTTACGAGAAACCTTTGAAGTAATATTTGTTACCAGTAAAAGCAAATAAGAAAGTGGGTGTTCATCACAGTAGAGATGAACATTTAAGTTTGCCATATTCTTTTCATAGGATGGCACTATTACGACACCAGCTTTTTAAAAGAACATTTCTAAATCAAGAGCTATTTTTAAATTTAAATTAGGAAACACACCAGCTCATCATCAGCCAAAAAGGTTCTGTTCCCCAAGATCACCTCAGTGGATACGTGCAGCCATGATCCAGTGACCGCAACTCGCCTGAGGATGGGACTTCGTGTAAAGAGAGTTGCATCACTGACAGACACCTTGGCACAACAAACAAGAGGGCAGCAAGCAAATAGTCATTCCTCAAAACACACACATGCCTCTGCTAGTAAGTGCCTTTTTAGGACAAAAATACTGGACAAAGGGATGTCCTGGAATGCCATCAGGTACATGTTGTATTATTGCTGTTTCTATCAGGTGTGTTGTGATATCACTACCACATTAACTCTGGGAGCCCCTTATTAACCACATGAATTGGAGGAGGGATTATGAAGGGAAAAAGATAGTTTGTTCTCTTTTGAAGAGAAAGCCTCTTTGGTATAATTTTTAGAAGAAATCTAAAGCCATAGTTTTGGTTCTTCACACAACTTTGTTCAGTCCTTAGAAAGTGTCAGCCTGACTGTAAGTATTGTGAGCGTGAGAGAAAACTCACATCTTGTAACCAAGATGCTAACAGAGGGTAACTTCTGCTGCCAAAATGTTTCTCTCTAAATATGTATGTTTACCAGCATAGAATCCCCTGTATGCCATTCCAAATTTGGACAGTTTTTGCTGATAAAAGTCTCCAGGCAAAACATTTGCAGTGCAGACAAGGCTCCCACCCTGGGGCATCTGCTCATTTGGAGTATAGCCACAAACCCGCTGGGGTATGACATACACGTGTTGTTCATGGTGAATCCTTGGGGAGACACAACCACTCAGGTCTCCTGGGGAAGCCAACAAAAAGTACTAGAGCTGACAGGGTCAAAGTCTGCTTTTCAAAGGGGAAATCCCATCTGGAGGCAGAATAATCCAGAGGGTTTCCCATGCTGGAACTCTACAACTGGCTTGGGGGTTCCCCTGTCGTCCCGTCTCTGGCAACCTCTACACTGACACAGCCAAGCTCCTTCATCGGGAGCCAAAAAGGGCTTAAATGCCTGAAGGAGGACACCATAAGTTACTTAGGAACATGTTGGTGGTTTCAAAATGGATTTAGGACAAATACCATGTTAATATCAATTAAGGTTTGTGTGAACTGATCCAGGATAATTTAAGTTTCTAGCTCAGTACTAGTGAGACCTTGTTTTAGTACCGCTGTACCACAAGATACCTGTAAGCACTGGGCAAGGGTTCAAGATGACGAGGTCCCTTCTTTACATGTAAGATGAGGGTGACTGAACTTCCCTCAGAGGTACATGGGGGGAAACTGCATTTAAGGTTAGGAGATGCCCAGAGTCAATGATAATATCTTGGCTAGCATCCGTAAGTGGAAATAACATTTTAATGATGTCACTTTTGGCCTTAGGCAGTTTCTTTAATGCCTGTAGGAAGAAGGTTGTGTTCTTCCAAATCTAACAGTGTTGGTGATGTCCTCATGCAAGAGAACAATTCAGTGGAGTTAGAGCTCCTTGAGCCTCAGCTGATTTTGGTCCAAACTGTTTAATGATTAAACCAGTCAGGTTAAACAGTTTTCTTATTTCATGAATCTCCATAGTTTACTAGAATTCTGACAACAGCACAAATACAGGAAAAAAGGTTAAACCAATCAATTTTAGCTGTTCTTATTTTGCCTTCCTGTAAATCTTCCACTCCTTCAAGTTAGTCTTTGAAATGGAAGCTCAGATCACAGTTTGAGTCCCTTCATGTGTTTAATTATCAATATGAGTGACTTCAATGAAGTGTTCTGGCTCTCACTTGGCACATTTTATTTAATTCAATACATTATAATCACTTATGATGCATGAGAGAGTCATGGGGTATAAACAACAAAATGTTAAAACTGCTAATATAAGAGCGGTGATATGCACCCTCTCATAAAATATCAGGAAGCATGTTTGAGTATTCCACTATGATTTTTAGTAACTTCCTGCTATATTCTCTTAAAAGATTATTTAAAATATTTAAATAATGTTTGACATATATACTTTTTGTATTAAAAAAAGGAAACCAGCAAAGTAATTTGTAAAATTTAATTATCTTAGTTCATTTACAATACCATAAGAAAAAACTTACAGTATTCATCTGATCTTTAATAGGACAAATAATTGCTTTCATTCAAAATTATTAATGTAATGAATATACTTTTTTTTTGACTAGCATGTAAAAAGATACAAATATTTGCATACCTTCAGGCAGGCATCATCAGAACTATTTAGAAAAATGTAGCAATCTGTGTGATGTTAGTTTACTTCAAATTTAATATATTTCTGAAACACTGACATTTTCAGCAGAGAGAAGAAAAGGAAACACCACAGTGTGACATCTGATGATTTTTTTTCTTTGTCCATTTTTTCAGCTGTTTTAAAAAACTTGTGATTTCTGAGAAAATGGTAACCTTGTGTAATCTGAGCAGGAGGTACTTTTAAGGATTTGAACATGTATTTGATGCCAGCATCAAGAGGGGTCTCTGGGACATATAGATAAGAGTTGTCCAGAGAAATTGCCCAACAACATGTGTTGAGGCACACAGGGAAGAGAAGGATTGAATATTAACAGAGAAACAGTGATTGCTCAGAAGGGTTGGTCCTGTCACATTGAAGCTGGAAATTAGGGTTGCTGCCTATATATATAGGGACAGAGGGGGCTCTCCCCGTCAGAGCTGCTGATGAGAGAAGGGCCCTGAGCTGCTCAAGCAAGCCAGCACCATGAAGTTGCTCCTGCTGTTCCTGTTCTGTATTTCCTCCGTTAAACCCCAGGACTTCACTGACTATGACGATGAGGTTGTAATATTGATATTGATTAATAATTAATTTAATTTAATTTAATTACCTGCATGACTTACTCATCTTATGTGAGTTAGCTAAGTTAGAAGCTGTGGGAAAAGATGATCCAGTGCATGTTCTTTTTCTGCTTGAAGTGTTCAAAAAAACCCCTTTTTATACGTAACTGCACAATAATTATTTGCTGAGTTTGGAGATATTTTCTTCCTATTTCTTTGTCTGTAGGGAATGAAGGATGTTTGATGGTAAGATTAGTTATTTTATATTACTTATATCAGCCAAATTTATTTAAGGATATTAATTTAGTAATGTTGACATATGGTGTTACAGACAATTAGTATTAGGTACAAAGGAGCAGAAATATGTAATTAATCATATCCTGTCTCAAAGACAGTAAAAACTTTTCTACAGATCCAGTAGACATTGGGAAAAAAAAGCAAAACCAAATAAACTGCCAGTTTATATAGCTTTACATTGGAAATGGAGTAGTAACAATTGCTAAACAAACGAGCGATCAGTCTAAAATAATGGCTTAACCTATATTTATTTTTGTTTAAGCAAATATTTTAGTGGAAAACACAATTTAGAATCTTGGTGCTTTTTTATAGTTTGAAAATCTCTGCACAAGTACAATAGGTCAGCATAGTCATATTTTCTGTTACACAATCTAAGCATTTGTGTCTGTATATTGACTACTGATAACACTAATGTGTTAAATCATTTTCAGCAATTCTGTGGTTTGTATGTTGCCTATTTTTGAAACTACTTCAAGCCTCTAATCCTGGATCCTTACAAATGCTTGTTGTTTGTAGCTGAGTCTGAGTGGGATTGGAGGCCACAGGTTTTGATTCAGTAATTCAAACAACTATGGTTTAGTTTGAACAAGTGCTTAGGGACCAGGCCTGTTGTCTTTGCTCAGCCTCTTAGACTTTTCCGTTTCTGGCAGATATGGGGAATGTTTGCATCAGAGGGAGCTCTGAAAACTTACTCTGAGAGATGTTATTGAATGCTTTTCTGAATTTCATCAGTTAACAGCTGGCATGTGGCCTGAGACCTGATGATTTATTTGTCTGTGGCCTTATTTTCTGTGGCCTTACAAATATTCCTGTAGCCTGTAAAAAACTGTGACACTGATAATGTGCTGCTGAATATGCTTCCTAGCCGCAAGGATTTCTAATTACATTTTTTTTGTATCCTACTGCTCCAAGTTTCATGGTGCTTAGTGTCTCTAAGATACATAACATTTATTCCTTGGTGAAAATTGGCTATTGAAATATTGTTTTAGTTTGGTTTGAAGACTTTTTAGTTTATCTGTATATAGGTAGAGGGAGTGTGACTAGTGTTACAAGAGACAGCATAGCAATGACTTTTACATAATGTCAGTATAATATTTCCTTTGTGGCTTTTTCATTCCGCTCCGTGGCTTTCTTTGCTGTTTAAAATGCTAAAGAGTGCTGAATGGATGCCTCCACCCTGTACATCGCATTTTACAATAGCAGTCCCAGATTCACAGAGTTTTCTCTCCCCCTGGCTATGCAGGATGAAACCCCTGTGGTCGGGGTTCGAGGCCACCGACCTTGGGACAAAAGGAAGGAAGTGGCCCCCACACTTCGACCTGTGGCACCCCCCATCAGTGGGGCTGGGTACCGGCCCCGGCCCCCAAAACCAGGGAAGAAAGGGGAAAAGAAAGAACGTATCACCTACCATGATGCTGGTGGCTGCAAGCATGCTCTGGAGGAGCTGGTAGGTGTCTACCTGTTGAAATAGCTGGTGACATACTGTCCTTTTCTTCCAGTACACCCAACACAGTTTTCTTTGACAAATAAGGGACAGTCATTCATTTAAAGTAGTCCAGCTTTTTTTTGTTTTGCTTGGGTTTTTCTTGGGTTTTGCTTGGGTTTTGCTTGGGTTTTTCTGAATCCCATGCATTCAGAAGAGTCCATGGGATTAGTCATAGTCTGCCTACAATGAAGATGGGGAGATCAGAGTTGAATCATAAATGAGGAAAGGATGTATCTCTGAGTTAGCCTATGTCTTCCATCTGGCTTTGCACAGGTAACTATTAAGGACAGGAAAACCTCTGCAGAAGTGCTGCCTTCAATTTCAGATAATCTTAAGGAACCCTAGGGACCAAAAAAAATCAACCTCCCATGTCTTTCTTAAAATTAGTTTCAAGATGCAATTATAATCTACCATCAGCCACTGCCCCAGCTCTTAGGAAAGGGCATACAAGCATTCTGAGATCTAGTACACCCCTTGCTGCCTTGCAGGAGTCTATCACACTGTCCCCACTGTGCTCCCTGCTCCCTGCTGGAAAATGCAAGCTACAAAGGTGCTGAGAGACACCCTAGTGTTTCAGAGCAAATTTGAGTGTGGAGGTTGCCAACAAATGAAGTCTGTTAATGCTTAATGAATACATGGTTGTGGTAGAGTCCCATGCTGCCTGAGTATTTTGGTTCTCACAGGATGTCGGAATTTCCCATCTCTTTTCAAAGGACTGCTGTCCTTGATGGTGCAGCACTTGCTGTAGAAGCAATGGTGCTCAACTTCTTGGGGTGATAATTTTTTAATGAATCATATGGTCATTTCATGAGAGATACATACAACAATGTGTAGAGAATATGGTTGATTCTCTGAGGCTATTAAAAGAGGAAAGGGGTAGATATAAGCATGCATGGGCACCAGGTAGTTCCTGACAGCCTTCAGTCATAGTTCAAGTGGCTTAGCACAGCGAACATTTAGCAGTGCAGAAAAGTGAAAAGCAGATAGGGGACCAAAAAAATGTGATGAGAGGGCTTGTCTCAAAAGCTTGAACAAAAGAGGGCTCCTTCCCAACCTTCAGGGTACAGCTTCTTTGTAGAAGTTGAATGTTTTGATTTCTTATCTAGGTGTTTAAGTATCTGGCCTCACATTGCAAACTCCTCAGTGCATTCAAAAGTATAATTTTTCACTGATGGGATTAGAACTTTTTGTCTTGACTTCTATTCACAGCCCTTTTTGCTTCTTTTAAGGGAGTGCTGTGTCCAACTGGATGTGAGTTGCAAACTACACTGCTAAAACAGGAAAAAAATATGAAGCCAGTTGTTCGTGATCTAAAAGATAAAGTGAGCAAACTGTCTGAAAGCTCTTCAACTTTCTACGAATATGTGACTATTCTAGATGATAAATTGGTAAAGAGGCAAAAACAAAGAAAAGGTATGCTATTTCTATGAATTACTAGTGTAGATGTTATTGAAGTTTTATTGGCATTCCTCCAGTTATTTGTTAGAGGGGCAGCTTAAAAAAAATTAAAATACACTGGAATATCTGCAAAGCAGCTTTCCATGACTGTGTTCTCTTAAATCTTAAAAAAAAATCCTTTGAGAGATGCAAAAGAATGGATCTCATTCTAAATCAGGATTCATATGAGGCCCCTAAATGCAAGGGTCACATGTACACCCTTACCTGCTTTCCTATGTCCAGCCAATCCATTTATGATTAGCCTCTGGCTTGTCACTAGAAAGAAGTGCATTGTAGCTCTTAGGCAGAATATAGCATGTCTGGTAAATCTATTAGCTAGCAAAGAAACAACAGTATACATGTACCACTTTCCTAAGAATATCTGCATAGTTTTTGCACATTGTAGGAAACTAAGCAAAAGAAATGCTTATCCTTCCTCCCTGCTAGGAAAGAACTGGCATCTCAAATTGTACTTATAGATTGCTTTTAATTTTCTAACTGGAAAACATGTTGAAAACTAATTTGCTTTTCATCTCTTTTCTTTCCTAGACAATGATGATTTACTTTCTCAGTACAACACAGAAGTGGAATTGCATTATAATTATATAAAGGATAATCTGGACAATAACATCCCATCTAGCCTCAGGGTCCTTCGTGCAGTTGTGGATTCTTTACACAAAAAGATACAAAAACTGGAAAATGCCATTGCAACCCAAGTGGATTACTGCCGTTCCCCATGTGCTGTTTCCTGTAATATTCCAGTGGTTTCAGGCAAAGGTACTCATTTGACGGTTATGACATCTTTTCTCCCATTTATATCACTGTGAAGATTGATAAATGCATCATTCAGTTGGTTTGAACATGCCTCTGAAGCCTGTGCAATTGATTAGGATAGCTGGAAAGATGGGAAGCAATCCTAGATGAAAAAAAAATCTTTTATGGATGCCTCTATTGGTCAGACCAAAGATCCTCTTTACCCAATATCAGTCTTCAAAAGTGGCCAGTAGCATTTTAATGAAATATGTGCTTCAGGGTCTTTGTAAGGTGCAGGTGATACCTTTGTGACTATTGTAGTTGTACTCTTGATTTCTTCAGTCAAGAAAAGCTATTCAGAAATTCATTGTAAAGTATACACTCTTCCATCATTCAGTTCAAAGTTCTAGAAATTCCTTTGGAAAAGCTGAACAATGCAGGTGCATTGTTCTTTCTTCCATCAATTTTTTTACTTAAGTATCACAAAAATCAAAATGAAAATAAAATAATATATATTTTCTAAAAATTTCCCTTATAATCAGCAAGCCAAAGGATGAAAAGACTGTTGAAGAAGTTCACAGCTCTTCCAGTAACAGTCTCTGGTTTATTCTTGCAGAATGTGAGGATATAATCAGAAAGGGAGGCGAGACATCTGAAATGTACCTCATCCAACCAGATCCTTTCGTCAAACCATACAGAGTGTACTGTGACATGGAAACAGATAACGGAGGTTAGTGTGAAATAACTGTGTTGTTAAAATATTAATTGATGGATCTGCCAAAAATAATTAGTGATTTGCATTTTATACAAACAAGTATGTAGTGATACCTTTTGTAGTTACTTGAGAATTAACTCTAACTCATTCAGGAAAGTCTCGTTGGTCATCTGCTGATACAGGGTTACATACTTCTATAATGAAACTGGAAATAAACTGCATAGGTATCTTCTGTGACCAGAACTGATAATGTATATGCGGGCAGAGAAGAAGAGCCTGGCTCATTTCTTACTAGGCACTAGGCAAAAGACCAGGGCATTCCTTCAATTTCTGCTTTTTTTCACCTTTCCTTATGAAGCAAAGTACTACTTAAGTGTGAGCAAAAATCGCAAAGCTGAGGTCATAAGCAGTGAAGGACCTGCTGCAAGGAAGCCATATCCTCTTCTTGTCCTGAGATGAAGTTAGAAGGGCTGTATCTTAGTAGTTGATGCTCCTTTTGTACTGGCAATGTAATCTTAAATACTGTTGCTCCTGTAGGCTGGACTTTGATTCAGAACCGCCAGGATGGCAGTGTTAATTTCGGGAGAAGATGGGATCAGTATAAAAAAGGATTTGGAAATGTTGCTAAGAGTGGAGGGAAGAATTTCTGTGATACACCAGGTAAAACACACAGCATGAAACTCAAATTGCTCTTCTTACTGAAATAGTTTTATCCTCTTTTTTGAAGCTCTTTGTTTTGTTTTGGTGTTGTTTTTTTTTTTAATTAACTAATCCACTTCAGCAGACCTATAGGCAAATAATAAAGTTGTCTTGAAGTACATTAGGAACTCTATTTCACAGAGCTCTCACGTGTTGCTTCTCAGGTGAATATTGGCTTGGAAATGACAAGATCAGTCAGCTTACCAAAATAGGGCCCACTGAAGTTTTAATTGAAATGGAGGACTGGAATGGTGATAAAGTATCAGCTCATTATGGAGGTTTCACCATACAGAATGAAGGAAACAAGTACCAGCTTTCAGTTAGTAAATACAAAGGCAATGCAGGCAATGCCCTAATGGATGGAGCTTCACAACTGCATGGAGAAAACAGGACAATGACAATTCACAATGGCATGTTCTTCAGTACTTATGACAGAGACAATGATGGATGGTATGTACTCACACTAAACTTTTAAAATAAAAATAGAGTTTAAAATAGAGCTGAATATAGAATATTTCTCTAATTTGCCATTAGTTTTCGTAATATTTCAAAATACATTTTAACCCTGCACGTTACCAGCCAAATGTCCATGCAATTCTCTTGGCATAGCCAAGGACGGGTAAAACTATATATTAGAATAGTGACATTTGACAACCAAGTGACATTTGACAACCAAGTAAGAAGCAAGCATGCTGAATTTTATTAATTCCATGAATAACTTACTACAGAAAAAGCAGCAAATCTGAATGTGATACATTCATTGTCAGAGACTGATGGTGGCGGTGCTGAGGACACTGTCTTGCTAAGTAGGAATATTGGTGCTCACTCCAATAACATAAAATGGTTCTTGAAGGAAGAGACAGGTAGCATGTCCATTTAAAAAACCAAAGTTCTGCCTACTCAGAAAGCAGGAGCTGAGTTGTAAAGTACATAACTGAGCACTGTATCTCTAAACTGTGTATAATACCTGATTATGCACAGTCATGAATAAAGGAATTGTTTAGATTAGTGCAGACATACATTTCTCATTGTTTTCAATCTTTAAATTTAATTGACATTGTAATTATCATTATGACCTGCAAGTAATGGTAGTTACCAATCAGTATAACTAAAATGACATTCACAAAGAGATGCAGTTAGAATTTGACTATTTTTTCTTAGCTGCTTCACCTTCTAAGTGCACTGTGTAGCACACACTTGTGATAGTGAATCTGTTACAGAAAGCTCAGAGAGGACTTAAAATGTTTATTATGGTATGAAAATTTCAGGACATGGGCAAGTATACTACTCTGTTGATCTGTTTGCTTGTAATACATCTGTTATACTCAATACTTTTTATTTTCTCTCATCAGGTTAAATAAAGATCCAAGAAAACAGTGCTCTAAGGAAGATGGTGGTGGATGGTGGTACAACCGCTGCCACTCAGCCAACCCCAATGGCAGATACTACTGGGGAGGGACCTACAGCTGGGATATGGCAAAACATGGTACAGATGATGGTGTCGTATGGATGAACTGGAAAGGGTCATGGTATTCAATGAAGAAGATGAGCATGAAAATCCGTCCGTACTTTCCACAATAACCACCATCAAAATGTGCAGAATCAGGGATTTTCTTTTGGTATTTGTACATGGTTATCTTTTTAGCATGATATTCAGGCTTGTCTTTACACGTGAGAACCAAATAAATATGTACAAGCATATTGTGACCCAGGGTGAAAAGCTGTGCCAAATGTAAATCAAAATCTGACAATGAAAATAACTCACAGGTGTATTTGTTCCATTTTTCATTTGTTCACAAGACTGAATTAACTAGTACAGAATAACATTGAAAACCCCAAACCCAACTTGTTTCACTCTTTTGGAAAGTCTTCTATACCACTTTTAAAGAGGGAGAGCATTATTTTAAAATGTTTTCTAAAAATTAAAGTCTTAAAACTAAAATATTCTTCATGTGATTCCTAATTATTTATGCATAAGCTGGGAAGAAGCAAACACATTCCACTAAAAAAGGGACAGTTAGTTTCTTCTATATTATAAAAGTAACAATAACTACCTGTGTAACAAGTTGAGAAGAAATAAACGTGAAAAGATAGTATTGAACGAATGAGTATGTCACCACTCACTTAGTTCAAGTCCTATATACTGGATAAAATATGCCCTTTTCTGGGATCTGGTTCACATACTGTGCCTTTTAATATCCTTTCCACCCTCCCACATCCTTTTATTATACAATAAAATACTGTATGTCTTTCACACAATCACTATTGTGGCATTAGAGTAATGACTCCAATCACAGGGTAGGTGGAGGTTGAGTATTTTGTCAGAGCTAGTGGTCTAGGCTTCCTGGAGCACACAAAGACGAGACTTCCCAGCCTAGGTAGAAAGGTTCAGCATTCTCAAAGGGGACTGCCTTCCTCCAAAAAGGAAGGGACCTGGATCACTAAGGGTGGATGGATTCCATCTGAAACCTCTATTTAATCTGTGAAGTGCAGGAAGACAAGAAGGAGACATAATGGCAGCATCTCACTTGCATGAGTGCCAATATCCTGCACCCCCACAGGCAGGCTTCCACTGAGGCTAAGGAACAAGAACACAAGGTGAAAAGGAGAAGCCCTTTTCCCAAAAGCAAAGACGCTTCTTCACACATGACTGTAAAGATGTCTTTGCTTTTCAGTGAACTTTTCAAAAAGGTTAGACAGTGGCTGTGTTTGAGAAGCATTAAAAAAAGGCTAAAACTGAGCTGCTTTGCAATATTTGGTGGTATTGTTAAATGGTATGCAACAGGCCAGTGAAGTTGGAGATAAGGACATTTCTTCATGCTTGTTTCTCAACAGAAGCACAGAAATATTAAACAGTGTAAATATTTATGTAATTTTGTATCATAAGGTTAAAAGGTGAATACAACATGTTCTTGTGTAATTGTGTAACCAATATAACTGGTTTTCCATGCAGCCAACTTTTTTCTGTAAGATCCTTATGACACACTGTCAGCAAACTAATTTAAAGCCCTTGCCTGTAGGAAAAAACCTTGCTTGGCACAAGTGCTGAGAAACATTCAGGTGCTTCTCATCTTGCTTGTGCTGGTTAGAGTCATAACCTTTTAATGGTTGCTAGAAAATAACAGCCTGTTTAAGGAGTTGTATTTTGATGAGTTATCATGGAACTGCCTTATTTTGAAGATACAGAATGCATGGTAAGCTATCTAGAATTCATCAATGGGATGGAAGGACTACATACTTATAAAATCAAAGCTTAGGAGATCCTTAGAAGTCAGTCCTAAGCCACATGCATCATTTATCAAAGTGTACTTCATGTTAGGTGTGTGGCAAGAGCGAGAACCCAAACCAACCTCTGTTCTGCTTGAGAACTGGCTCCCACTGCTGTTGTGGTCCTTTGAAATAGAAATAAGAGGAGATGACCCAGAAGAGTGAATGTTGAACTTGGTCACTTTCACAATTAATGTCAGTGCAGGCAGAATTTTGTTTTCTAAACTTTTTTTACTTCTCTAGCACTCCTACAAAGAGTAAATAATTCAAATTGTAATTATTTTTATCTCAAGTCAAGAGCTGCCAAAGATATAGACATAGTCAAAGGCATATGAAAAGTTCATATTTCCTTGAAAAGGTTTCTCAGTTAAAAATAAAATCAAAGAACTCTTTTGTTGATAATGAATCATTATTTATTTTTTTAAGCCACAGATGTGCCCAGTTGCCTTCAAATTCACAGAGTAAAGGTACATCATGCATATATGTATAAAAAATCTTTTCAACTTGTAATCATAACATACATTAAAAACCTGTCTTTCTATAGGGTTTCTATGGGCCTGATTTTCATTCTAACAGTTTTAAGGGAATAGTCAGAGGCTTTAAATGGCAGCCAGACTACGCCATTTTCAATCTCATAAGGAACATTGTACCTGGGGTCATAGTGGCCCCCCAGGTAGTAAATGCCATTGAGGTTGGCTGCCTGGCAGCTGTTGTACCACCAGCCACCCCCATACATCTCTGCGCAATTCTCCTCCCAGTGGTCCTGGTCCCGGTCAAAGGTGCTGAATTTCATCTGGGCATGGGATGTGTATTCTGTGCCCTCTTCCAGCCAGCCAGCGATCAGTGCATCCCCGGCAGTCCCCTCGTAGGAAGACACAGCAAGGGCATACCCTTCTGCTTCAGACCCTACCTGTGCGATATACTCTGCATACACAGTGTTTCCATCCCAGTCCTCTAACTCTACCCGAAGGAGAGTATCATTCTGAGTCAGCAAGTGCATGTTTTCATTGCCCAGCCAAAACTCTCCTTGCCCTCTGGCGTCCACACTGCCGAAACCTCTCTTGTAGTCTTGCCAGGTCCGGTTAAAATTCACTGATCCATCCATTCTCTGTTGGATCAATAGCCATCCTCCCAAAGTGGTCTCTTGGTCGCAATAAACTGACAAAACCTTATTGGATCCCGCTGGCTTGATTTTGAAAATGCCACTTTTGGCACCAGAAGTGTGTTTCTGGCGGATATCATCACAGTCTAAAAAAAAAAGTTGATCTGGTTTGACAGAAGTTATCAGCAAAATTTAATAAGAGGTTCAGAGGAATCCAAATACCAGTAATTCAGAGGAAAATTGTTAAACATGTCTCGGACTACATTAGGTATAGTGACAGGCAACATTAAAAAGAATTCAGAAAAGAAAACTTTACATACTTCTTAAATTGTGAATTTTCTATGTAATATCTGAGTATTAATGAAATATTTTCCCTTTTGTTTCTGAGGTGGCAACAAAGAGACACAGTGCTTGCATTTTATCATCACACTGTTGTACTATAGTATCTAAAACCAATGTCCCAGTTTGGTTATGGATGGAGTTCGGCTCCACTACCTCAATAACTACCTTTCCCAGTGTTGGCTGTCCTTCGTTTCCCTCCTGGTGATCTGTAGCTGCGTGCCTGAAAGTCTGGGATGTCCTCTGCACTCTGATCATGTGCCACCCCACCTAGCTGCTCAGTTACTTCACGGGTCTTTATTGATTTGGTTTCAAAAGTGGAGCCTCCCTTGTTGAAACTAGAAGAGGCGCTGGTCACTACAGTCTTGGAATGACTTGCACTGCCGGACGGGAATCCAGATGGCTGAAGGTGAAGTCCTCCAAAGTCATCTTCCTCCTCCTCTCCTAAGTCTGTAAATTTGTCTTTCACCCCATAAGTGCCTGAATGTCTGGTACTGCCTGTGCCAGATGTGTGTCTGCTAGTTGTAAAGCTGCTAGATCCACTAGTGTGCTTACTAGCAGTGGATGCAGAGTCAGGGGTAAAAAATGACTCTAGCTCAGGGAATACCTTCTCTAGGCTGTGCACACCATCTGCACCACTAAAACGGTAGGTGGTCTCTTCCCCTCCAGCATTTCCTGCTCCATGTAAATAGGAGCAATCTGAGCCATCAGAAGAAACTGTTTTCTCAACTACTTCTTCTCTAGGGCCATCAGGGCCACTGACAATTTTTTTGGTGGTAGTTTTGATGCATCTATGAACAGCGGAGGAGGTTTTGTCTTCCAGACTAAGGGTTCCTCTCCCATGAGTAGGAGTAACTAATTTGCTGGTGTATGGAGATCTATCCCCCCTTGCTTCTGACAAGTGATGTGGGCTGTCACCTCGGGAGGGGTTTGTGTGTGTTTCTGGTCTTTCTAATATCACTTGCATCTGCTTGATGTCATTAATTATATTCAGAGCTTGCATTTCTGGCAGAGGCTTATGCTTAAAATGATCAGGAACATTAGAGTCCTTAAGTGGCCTCATTTTCAGTGTGCTCAGGGGGATTGTTTGAAGCTCTGGATTCAAGTTGATAGAGTTAGCTTGGGTAAGCTGCTTCTGGATGTTGTCATAGCTTTCTTTGTCCACCTGGTAATCAAAACTTCTAGCACAGGTTCCTTTGCAAGCTCGTATCTTAATATCAATATCCACCTGCATAACCAGAAAGAAATAATTTGGTTAGGGAGCTTGTCTTAATTTTGTCAAGCAAGGGTATTCTTTACTGGACAGAGGAAAGATAGGAGCTACTCTAGGACCTCCCATCTACAGCTGAACTTTCCAAAGTTCAGTTTTGAAATCATCATGGGTTTATTTCCACTGTAGATACAACATGTGCAATAGTATGGTGCGTAGGAGTTCCATGGAGTTCCATTGTAGCACATTGTCAATCTGTGCTCCCTTTATTCTTGGGATGTAGGGGTGTCTTCCTGGGTTTGGAAGAGCACTGCAGAGCTGGGAAGGCTCTCTGTTGACTGGGGCAGAAATGCGTTTACCAAGGAGAGAGGAAGACACTGGACTTGTCCCAGAGCTTGTCATGGCCCTGCTGTGAGGCCTGCCATCTTGGGGTTACCAGCACTTTCTCAAATGATCTAAAGCTGGATTTCTGATCTAGGCATCAAATAGGCTTTTGAGCAAAACTGCTGCTTGTGCCGGGACTTTTCCTGGCATTACCATCAGAAGAACTGGCTGCAATCTGGAACATGGGTTCTAATGCCAGCCCTGCCTGTGAGCAGCAGTGGCAGCACGGGGTGTGGACACAGCACGTCCCCCTCCTAACTGCTCAGTAGCTCCTTACAGAAGGAGAAATGCATCATACGTAACCAGTTATCAGCAGATAACTGAGAGCAGAAGCATCAGATGGGACCAGGAGTCCTATGGAGCTCATGCTGGTTCTCACAGAGCAGGGATAGCAAACCAAGATACACAGAAAGCAACTCATTTGGGGATTTGTCTCAGCAAGTCAGATCCTGTGAGAGTTGCATCATGTTTTCTACCAGAGGGAGCACTGCTCACCATATACAGTATAAAAGATAGATCCTCTTTCTGTAGCTAAGCCCTGGAAAGAATGGAAACTGTATAGCAGATACCTACCTCTAAGCGTTTCATCTCCACTACTTGTTCCTGGATGCTGCTCTGCAGAGCTTTAATTCTGTTTACTTGAGTGACAACTCTCTGTTTTAATGTCATAATTCTCCGTCTCAGCTCTCCTGACACGACACCATAAGTCTCATCAACCTCTGAAACAGAAATGCCTCACAGTCAGCTATGCACGTGATTTTCTTTCCTAAATGTGTGTATTTCAAGATATGTAATTAAACACATAATTAGGAAGATATTTCCCATAATACTGAGTAGATGAAAATTACATTTGTTTTTACTAGTTAGCAGTTAAGAGTCTATTATTATGTTTATTCTGGTTCTTGACAATTATGTCCAGTGTAACTTGTATTTTCACTGCATATTGCTTGTTCACAAAAAAAAAAAAAGTCAGCAATTGCTAATAAAACTAGGTGCGAGATACTTACTATGAGCACTGTCCAGATTTGGTTTTAGTACATTTACGGTTTCCACAATTATCTCATTGGACTTTTTATAGTTGTTTTGATTATCTGCTAGCAGCTTTTTGATTTTGTCTATTCTGTGACTAAAATCTTGATCCTTTCCATCAATCAGTCCTTGCATTCTGCAGCCTGATGGACATTTCGTACCCTAAAAGTGGAAGAGGTAAAATATATATTAAAATCCTCACAAGTAAACCTTTCATGTAATGGAATCAGTGGAGCTTATCCTCAGAAACCTGCCATAAGTCGGGGGTGAGGAACAAGTAAACCTTCAATTTTCTCTCTCCTCTATTTCTCATAGGTGAGATTATATATATTTTTTTTAAATTTTATATATATGTATACATATATACATCTTTCCTAAAGGGCTGCTGTAAGAAGGGTGTTGTCCAGTTTGAGCAAAATATTAGAGGCCAACTTTTTAATGCAGTTTTCATCAGAAAAGCTTAATATTCTTACAGACTCAGGCTCCTTTCCATGAGGTTATCAAATAAATGTAGCATAGCAATGAACTGAGATGCAATGGGCAAGAAAAAGAGAAATTAATTGTTTACATATGAAGACATCTATCACAGAATCACAGAATATGATGAGTTGGAAAGGACCAACAAGGATTATCAAGTCAGACTCCTGGACCTGCACAGGACCATCCCCAAGAGTCACACCATGTATCTGAGAGAATCATCCAAACACTTCTTGAACTCTGTCAGGTTTGGTGCTGTGACCATTTCCTGGGGAGTCTGTTCCAGTGCCCAACCACCCTCTGGGTGAAGAACCGCTTTCTATTATCCAACCTAGACCTTCTCTGACACAACTTCAGGCCATTCTCTCGGGTCCTGTCACTTGTCACCCTAGAGAAGGGATCAGTGCCTGCCCCTCAACTTCCCTCCATAAGGAAGTTGTAGATTGCGATGAGGTCTTCCCTTATTCTCCTCTTCTCCAGTCAATCACTATGAAACTTTTACTGAATATCTTGTAATCTGACTTCCTAAAAACTAGTGAAGAGTATATGATTTCTAGCTATTTCTTTTCTTTGTCTCACATCTGTCTTTCTCGTGCCCTTCTCTTACCAACTCCAAAAGTGGCAATATCAGAATTCTGAAAAGAAATACTTCTGTTTTTCTAGGATTAGCCTTCTTTTATTTAATCATTCTTTTCCACAGATACTTTCTCTTTTCATTCTGCACCATTGCGAGCTTATCCCTCTTTCTTTCTCCTTGTTTTATTCTTTCTATCTTTCCCACAGGAGATTTCTCCAGGCTGCCCCAAACTGAAGTGCTTCCTACCCTTCCTCAGACCTAAAGCCCAGCCATGTGCTGGCTGTGTGACACCTATTGTAGTGACCTGGCTGAAGTCTGTGAGTGCCCTATGGACAGGCCACACCTTCACCGCAATGCTAATAGCTCACCCAGTCATCGTCAGCACAGATGGGCCAGTTCTTCTCAGACTGGCAGCTGGACTGGGACTTGTGCTCCACAATCCTGGGACCTCGCACTCCTGCACCCAACTCCTCAAAGGTGCTCTCTCCATCTTGTGCCTGCCAGGAGGAAAAAGGGCAAAAGGAAAACCAAGATTAGCTAAACAGCTGTCAAAAGAACACAAACATAATGCTGATGTCCTCCGACGCTCAATGGCATGGCTGATGTGTGGCAATCACAGACATCTGGTAAGCATCACCAAATGGTGCAAGGATTTTATTCTCAGCATTTCTTCTAAGTTATGATTTTCTTTCTTTTCTCAAAGGAAAGATTTACATCTCTTAAAATTAATGCAGCTGCATGGAAAGCTAGTGATGCTCAGGATATATTATGATAACATCATTCCACAGAAATATTTTTTCCTGTGTGTAAATATCAAATTAACTTGAAAATAAATTGAAACTGCTTAAATTAAATACTTTAAAAAATCATATGTTCTATTTCCATTTGCTTCAATGCTCTAAAATTCATATTGTCACTTTGCAACCTTCAGTCTACACAAAACTGGCTTAAAGATATATGTAAGAGTTTTCCCATTAGTGTTTCTGATTTTAATCACAGTTGCTAACTGTAAGCTTATAGCACTGTTTTGCCTGTCAAAAGGAGCAAGAAATTAATAACATAATTAACTAATAATGTCAGTGCTGGATGGATTTCACTGTGCTTATGGAAAGACAAGAAATGAATATATTGAGGTTTTCTTCAAGCTTGAGAAGAAAAAGTAATGTGTACAAGCTAATTCTAACCCAAGACATAATAAGGATTCCTACTTAATGTTATCGCTTACTAAAAGACCGTAAAATTATTCCTTTTCATAAAAAATAGCCCTGTTTTAGAGCTTGAGATGTAACTGTGTCTGACTGGATTCCTCTGCATGCCTTTTGTGCTTTTCAAACATCATAATTAATGCTTGAAAATATCAATTATTAATTATTATTATGATTAAATATAAACTATGAGGCTGAGAAAATTATCCTCATTCTAGCCTCCAGGATCAGAATCACCCTGGGGAACTGGAATGTCTTTATTAAAACCAGCAAATTCACTAGTTGTATTCATTAATGACTTGATGCAACCCAAGTGCCTCCTAAAAGTAATACATAAAACCACAAATGCCCTTTAGGCATTGACAGCTCCAAAGTGGCTGCTTCTGCTTTGTCCCAACTGCTTCCTGTAATTTCTGTAATTTCTTAAAACATACACTTCCTTAAAAAAAAGAACAATCACAAAGAGAAATGTAAAGGATCTAACATAAGATTATAGACTGAGTCATCAATGAAAAAAAAATGAGGTTATGCTAGCAAAGTTGAAACACAATTCTGTCTCTTTCCTTATCTAAAATTTGATTGTTACTTAGCTTTAGTTTAAGCTGATATTGCTGCCAGAAAAATCCTTGTTTTAAAATGTGTATTTTATAATAAAGGTGCTGTGTATCATCTGTAGGTGGTAAATCCTGCTGAAATACAGTTCAAAGGAAAGTAGAATTCATCCTAATAAACATGAAAATTCCTAAACAGCTGCAGTCACTACCATCCAGTTATGTTTGAGAGTTACATCATCACCTATGAATCTATGAATTCATGTTAATGTACATGCTTTGCTGCTCCTGAAGTCAGGCAGATTCAGCAAAACTGAATTAAGTAAAACCATAGAGAGCTGGAAAGTCAAGAACTACTGATAAAAGTCCATCAGTGAGGTGGTTACAGTAAGCTTCTACATACGTGTGTGCATTGAATTTTATGAGCTAGATGAGAGCCAAAATTTATCTATCTAATGAATGAACATTAAGTAAATGCTTACTATTCAAAAGAGAAAGATATGAAAATAATCAAATAAGTAAACTCATACCCAAGCTATGCTGAGGCCCAGCAAAACACAGAGGATCCTTATAGGTATCATCTTCAGGAGAAGAGCAAGAACTCTGACTGAAAGGATGCTCTTCACCAGTCTTTTGGTGCAATTTAAACCTGAATGTGAAGCTGAGATTAATCATTATGCTCTCTTATGTTTGTAGAAAAACATGCCAAATACCCCTCTCCCCCTTCAGTGATTACTTAAGGCCTCTTGCACAAGTTTCCAATGTTGTTTGCTCCAGATAAGTTTGTACAACACCAAAATGCAGGCACCACCATGAGTTCCAGGAAAAAACTCTATCTGAAGCTGTTTCTCGTAACTGGATGTTCAACTAAGATGTATGCAGGACCTAGTGGGACCTAGCAATGCTCATTTGCTGGAAGACACACAACCTGTGTGATGGGCATTTAGCTGCATAAACAAAGAGCTGATATTTGAAAACAAAAGTAATTGCTTTGCCCTTCCCGTGTGACCTTGTTCCACTGCTGTGAAATACACTGGGTGTTCCAAAACAAGTACTAGTCTAAGAAAAGTTAATACAGTTTATCTGTGACCATGTGGTCACCAAATAAAATTAATTCATAAGGAGTGAAGAGCCCAGTTTACATCAGTCTTGGTGGTATTTGTGTAATACATGATGTGTTTCACATTATGCTGTTTCTAACACCAGCAGTACATTTTTCATCCATTAGGATTTGTTTAAAATATATATTTATGAAGAACACACTAGAGTGGTACTTGAAAATGTCCCAGAAGAGATTTTAAGCATAATTAAATCTTTCTAAGGAGTCATGTCTCCCTAACTGGTCATTTAATGGGTGTAGTCTGTGTGTGGCAACTTAGGATAATGTCCTGCTTCCATGAGCTCTATAACAAGCCTTGCTGTTACTGAGGAGAGTCATGCATGGCTGTCAGACTCATGAGAGATGCTGCCTATCTCAAAAGTGGTCACCACAGTGAGCAGGAATGAGCAAAAAACCTTTGCTAGAATAAATGTGGGTGTAGTCAGTTGAAAAAGCAAGACTGCATGACACTCACAAAACTCTCATCATCTACCAGATACAACATCTTATCACATTTAGAGAGACACATTTAAGCTCAACGCCGACATTGTAAAACATATTAAATTCAAAATAGCTGATTTTAGCTTTGGATCCATTCCATCAGGCTCACAGGTTTTCTCTTATCCTCCTTTCCTCTGCTTCTTCTCCTTTTTTGCCTTCATGAGGCTTGAGCCCATTCCACACGAAGCTTACTGCAGTTGAAGTGGATCCTTTGTTTCCTCCCATTTCTGGCCTTGCATTTCATGCTTTTCTTGTCTAGGAAAACACTCTTAAGCCTAATTTAACTTATACCAATGTAACTAATAGCAAGTCATATCCTGAGCAAAAGAGCTCAGTAAGATGGCACCACGATGATTAACCCCTACAACACCAGGATGTAGTTCTGCACAACAAAGGGTTTCTATTCTATTTAAGGCTTTATCTTATCCATGTGCATTCTGAAACAAGATGTTTTGTCTATTTCCATTTCTTGCAAGAAGCTTTATAGAGTCTTCTATAGAATCACATGCAACAAAACCTCTTCTGATTTCAGCAACAAGAAAGCCAAACTAACTTCAGCAACAAATATCCAAACAGATCACATATTACCTTTGCTCAGTTTGAAGGTCACCCAGGCATGGCCGTATTGTTCCTTGATAAATGCACATAAGGCATCTCCAGAACTCAAAGCAGATAATCAATATACAAATACACCAAAATTCTCAGTTGCTAACTTCAGCAGGGGCAAGACAGGTGATGCTTCCCCCCCAGGTCCTACACAGTTTTGTTCTCTCTGTTGCAGCAGTTCTGTGAAAGGGCTGTAGAAAACTCAGAGGACAATTCAATGCTTAAAGGAGGGAATGAACACAATAAGAGGAAGTCTTGCAAGATTAGGATTAATTATTTGACAGAACAGGGTAAAATAGGCTTCATCAAATATACATTGAGGTCCATGAAGAATCTCCCACTCAAACTCAGAAAAACTCTGTTTTAGTCTCTATGATAGATACAAAAGTCTGGTCAAAGATCACAGACTTGGGATCTTCCTGCTCAGGAACACAAGAATTGTAGATGCATCCTCCACAAGTTCTCCTTGTCCATAAATTCATGGACTGTGCTTTACTGAAGGATTGCATATGATGTTTCTTCCACTGAACCCCTTCTTCCTCACACTGAGCATGGATGGTGCTACACAGGCAAGCAGCTGCCCAGAGATGTACACTCTTTTTATTGTATGATGATGCTCTGCAGACTGCTTAAAGCTGCAAAGTTTTCCTATGGTGCTTTATAAACATTCATTCCCTGGCCATGATTTTCCCCTTTACACAGTTGTATAAACCAAGTGAGGAGATTAAGTCAAAAAGTGGTTATTAATTTTGGGGATCCATTTTGATAGTCTGAGTCTTCAGAGCATACCATATGAGCAGATCCCATTGATGGCAGCTGCATATCTGTGCCTGCACCGTGGCTCGAGGGAACACTCAGCAGACAGCTCTGAGGCACCTGAGTGTTTTGCTTCTGGTCCCACAGGAACAAGGTGATCAGGGAAGACATAGCAACTAATTCTGCAGGGTATCAGCTGTAAGTAAGAGACCATTGTGTCTCACCTGGTCTTGCTCACTATATGTGTTACAACCTGTGCAACAACTAAAGCATCCTTCATAATTCAGATGTGATGTGACATATTACTTTGGTTTTAACTTTCCCAGTCTGTAAAAGCTTGATTTTGTGATCATCAATAATACATGAACATTTTTTTTGTAATTTAATAGTCCTAAAAAGTCAAGAATAGTAAGAGCACATAAAGCAAAAGAATTTCTGTTTTTTTCAACCATGCTGAAAGAGGATGTGACAATTTGCTACGTGGTGTTCCAGGCACCAGCCACTGGTGTAATAGAGGACATGGCAAGTAGCATGTTCCAGGCCTCCTCTAACCCTGATGGAGGGTATAGCTCTCTGGTGACACTCAAACACAGTAAACTTAACTCCGGTCCAAGTAAAACTCGGCCACCAAGGCTAGAGGGACTGGAAAAAGCTGATAACTGATCATAAACATTAGGTAAGCTAAGAGGGGTTTCCTGCTTGCTGTGAAGGGAACTGCTGGGGGAAGTTGCCGTGAAGGAGGAGCTTCTCAAGCCTTCCAGTTGAGGGCTGAATCTGTGCCTGACCTTCAACCTGTACCTCTGCTTTCATGTTGCAATCATACACTAATTTCTCCCAGTGTTTGTTTGAAAGGCTGGAGGCCAAGACCCAGATAAACTTTGGGTTTAACTTTAATTCATGATCAAAGGACAGAAGTGCAGTTCACTACTTCATCTGCTGTGCTCTTGGCTGAATGCCACAGTAATAGTCAGGAAGTCTGGGATTTTGCTGTTTAGTATGTCCTAGATGTGAGCCCCACCTTGTTTGCCCAGCACTGCCTTTGTCTCCTGCCCTATCACCCATCCCCACCACCAGTTTTCAAATGGTGCCTTCTGCTCCTCTTACCTGCCCATTCATGTTCCTCCTCTGGGTGCTTTGTCTTAACCTCCATTCTCCTCCAGGCTTAGCTCTCATCTTCACTATCTCTTCATATGCTTCACAGACTACCTAACTTTCCTGAAGTCCTTACTAGTTGGTCCTAGCACCTGGTCCCATATTTTCCCCATGCAATATTCAGGGCTGAGGAATCCAGAAAGTCCAGTCCATGCACTTTATTCAACTCTTTCTTCTTCTATCCCTTCATTATCCACACTTTTTTCCCCCCTTTGGAGTGATATTCCTCTGTTTTGTGCTACAGTGGTCTTTGGAAGAGTCACTGCAAGCACAAGGTGTGAAAGAATGGCCACCAAAGCCTATAATAAACTTCCATAAACTATGAGGGACGGACTTTTCTAAATATAGGCAACTTTTACTATAGGTTATGATCTGAGGGTTATGCACGATAAAGACTAATTTAGAAAAGAGAAATACAAGATCTCACTATATAAACTAGGGGCATTAAGTTCAATTGCAATGTATTTGCTTGTAAAAAAGAAAAGTACAAAGAGTATTATATCCTTTTTAAGAGTTGAAAGAAATAGGGGGTCTTTTCAGGCCTCTTTCTGATAGATAGAGGGTTGGATGCAGTAGAAAGGAGCTTCCAAACACACTAGTCTTGCCAGATTTGTTTCAGGACCCAGAGAATATTACTGTGGGCTGGGAACCTGCCTGACTCACTGATGAATTCTAGCACAGGGCTTCTTTGAAAGATCAGGCTTCTTGGATGCACTAACTCTGACTCTCCTGAGCACTGCAGCAAATGCAACTCTCCAGAGGTTAAAATGATCTGTGAAAAGTTAAGACACCACTCAACAAGACAACTGGAAGAATAAGCCACTCCCAGTCATGTTGAGCAACCCATAAAATGCCAGCTCACACCAATGAAATGTGTGTAGTTATAGCAGATTGCCATCAAATAAATCATTGTAGCCTAAAGCTGAACTACGAGAGGCAAATCACAGTTCAGACCTAGCATAGTGTGGATACAGAAGTCAGAGTGACAGAGGGGAAAGGACTATTTTTAAAATCCATGTTGCAAATATACAGATAATATCAACCTTAAAGTCATGTCTTAGGTGGGATAAGTTGAAAACAGAAAAGTGGAAGGGACTTGGCCAATGCCACTCAAGTTTTTGCAGAACCAGGATCAGACTGGTCTTGCCAAGCCTTCCCTCGCATCCTTCTCTCCAGCCTCTCTACATATACTGCTTCAGCTACGAGGAGCCATGGGAAAGAGCTTACAGCACAAAATATTCAGGAAAACTGCTTTGCTTGGTGAGGAATTGGCTGTCAAGGCTGGTGGTGAGCTATGCAGCATGGCTGGTTGCATGGGTGCAACAGAGCTGTGCAAATACACCAGTTCAGTGGTGTGGAGGGGTCATCCCTCATCTCAAACAGTGGTTAACCCCATCTGACCCTATGCTAGTGATGGCTTCTCACCTACTCCTGAGAAACTTGCCTTCCTCTTAGATTTTGGCCCAAGTACTTCTAAACATCAGTAAAGATGAGAGGGAGTCGGCACTTTTTCATTCTATAGAGACACAGATCCAGGGAAGAGACTCTGCAGCAGCCTCATCAGAGACCTTTGCACCAAAACTGCAAAATTGTTGAGGCAGCATAAACTGACTTTAAGATCTGTCTTATGTCGTGTAAGGTCTCCATGTCTCTAAAGTAAAGCATTTGAATGTGCTATTCAGAAATACCAGGCAAATTTCTGGTATTTCATAAGTAGTTAAAAATTGATCTTTATACACTTCCCATTTCACTTCTTAATACATGAACTTGAGATATAGTTTCTAGGTCTCTGTGCATTTTTTGTTGAGCTATTTATCTACAAACCAAATTTGATTTGCTAATGCACCCCTTAAATGTGCTCATCGGATTTTGAACAAGTACATTCAGACATCATTGCAAACTTTTTGCAGTCTTGATCTGTGCTGTGAAGTTGCTTATGTGGATTGCATGGGAAACTATTACCAGATCCAGAAAAAGAAAATGCAAGTAAAACACAATTAATTTCTGCTGCAAATGTTAACATTTTTGGTTGGATAATGACACTAGATGCATTACATTAATTTTTAAATATTTATGAGAAAAGTGGGGTATGTGGGAATAATAGCTGTGCACTGTACTACTATGTGTCACATAGCAAATGAAACTTACTCTGATTAAAATTTGAGAAACTTGTTAATATGTATGCTCTGGAGTAAGATACCTGTACTTGGACATTGTACTTCCTAACACATCCTGATTGAACATTACTTTGTGGCAAGCTCAGTTAAGTGGTCTTCAGCGGTAAACCGGCCACTTTCAAGTTGCTATCTACGTTGATCTATGTCACAATTTTATTAGAAAACATGAAAAGTTTTGGAAACAAGCCACATTTTATGGAGAAATAGCTCCAACATATGTCTTTAATCACAGAGCAGAAACTACTGGTGCGCAATTCAGGAATGGCTGAATGAAGTAGGTTTGGTCAGAGTAACCTTCCAACTATCAAACGTTTTCTTTGTTTTGTTTGGGCAACTGTAGAGCACAGATAACAAGTTCAGATGTTTTTGATATAATCAAAAATTTATTTAGAATGTGTACAGAAAAATAACCATATACAGAGGTAAGCACTGCTCAGGGAAGAGGTTTGGGCATCTTACAGTCAATGGTGTTTTACAGTCAAAAGTGAACTCTGTGTTAGGTAAATTCAGTGTCTAAGAGAGAAAAGACTTGTTTTCCCTGTTCAGACTGGCCTTTGTGAAATTGTCCTTTATGCATCTCCAACCTACAACAAAAAAAAGTATTTTAATGTTTTTCTCAAGAAAGAAGTACATAAGTCATATGTCTATGATGACATGTTAATAGTGTTCATACATTGTTATACTAGTTGGAAATTAAAAATGTAGCATTTAAAAAACATAAAGCAAAGAATTGTTTCTAATCATGAGACTATCCATTTATCAATCTGTTAAAATAAACAGTAATGTAGAAGGCATGCTAAACTCAAAGTACAAGTATTTATGTGACAAAATGGTAAACAAAGCCAATGTCTGTAAGATGCAGTAGGCTTAACACTTCAGCTGTCCGTGCTCAGTGTTTGAAATGATTCTACATTCTGTTACTATTTTAAGTATCTTCTCAGCCCTGTGGTCTAACCTGTTTGGTGGCTAGATTGTGCTGCTGTCCATCTACTGACAGTCTGTTGAATGGGATGATTTTCATTGCAGATTTCTTCATAGAGTACCACCTGTCACGCCAGGTTGCCCAGATAATGCCATTGTCATATCCAGATGGACCAGAATCTTGTGATGTATACACACCACCTAAAAAAACATCAGTTGGAGTAAAACAAATAGCTGCTTTCTAAAACACTTAATGTGCCCATACATTTTTCTAGTACAAGCACTTCCATGGCATCTCTGGCCATACTAACAGGCCCTGTTCACTGCCTTTCTCCCCCTAGTTTGCTTCTCTCAGGACTGATTCTCCCACTTTGGGATGGAGAGCAGCCATACGTTCCTACTGCTGGTGTTAACAGTTACTGCAAAGAATGGGCTATGCCAGCTCTGGAAAATCCAGATGGCAAAATGTACTTAATGAAAAAGATTCATTTTTGTTTCACCAAAATGTGGTGTCTTGGACTCTAAGTATTTAGAAGACACTTTACCTGGATAATATTTGCCATTGAGGTGGCCAGCATGACATCTATTCATCCACCATCCAGATCCATCTTGCTCAGCACAGTTGCCATCATAATTATCATTGTCATTATCATAGGTACTGAACCGCATGCCATTATGAAACGTGAAGGATTTATCACTTGGGTCATCTCCAAAATTATAGCCATCAAAGGCATCCCCAGCTTCACCACCAAGAAAGTAGGCATAAGTCAGTCGATACTTGTCTTCTTCACTTCCCACTTTGAATACAGCATAGTCAGCAGTTCTGTAGACAAAAGAGAATGGTAAATATGAGCATGCTACATTTCCAGTACAGGCACAAATGACAAATGCATAGGTGTTAGAACTGCAGAAAAGACATTTATTGTATCCTAGCATTTTAAAAGGAATTGGTTTTACGTGTTTGTGGGCCTCAGCTCAATGACATATATCCAACTAACTTTTGTGCTCCAGTATCAGACATGTTTTCTGAATATTAGTCTTCAGTGATGCATGAAACATCTACATTGTATCTCTCAGGTTCACAATGCTGAGGCTTACTTAGGTCATGAGAAAGTTCTTGGTGGAAGGAGCGGGTGTCTCAAAAAATAGCAAGGACAGTAAGTCCTTCTGGAGAAAGGAATACACAGAATAGAAAATAAAAGAATAGAACAGAATAGATCAGTTGGAAGGGACCTATAACTCACATGTAGTCCATAAAATACATGACTTGAAGGGAAGAAACACATTTGTTCTGCCTTATATAAACGAGTGCTGACAGCATGTGGCCTTCAGACATGCTGTGCCTGACAAGTCTCACACTGTGACTGCTGTCACAGCTCTAAATTTGGGAGCCAAAGCAGTGTTCTATGCATGTTAGCAGGTCTATGGGCTCATAATTTTTTCAGAGCTGTACAAACTGATGCAGCCGAGGCAGAATTAGGTTTCAAGCTGTCATTTTCAGCAGCATCATGAGCAAATACCCTTTATTGCCGCTCCAGTCCTCCAGTTCTATTCTTAAGGTGTATGGAAGAGTAGACTGTGTAGTTATTAAATGGATCTTCTCGTTGCCCAGCCAGAACTCAGTTGTGTCATCTGGAGACAGATGTCCAAATCCTTCCTTGTACTGAACCCAATTTTTATTGAAGTTCTCACTCCCATCCAGTCTCTGGAGAGCAAAAAACCACCAAAACCAGAAATAAAAACCTCAGTCAAAAAGATACGTATCTTACGTAGGTAAATAAAAACTGTGCCAATGCAATAAGCCCGCTGATAGTAGTAATACATAAGAGACATACCCTCTGTAGTACTGTCCAGCCATTGCCATATGAGTCAATCTCACAGTAGACTAGGAATGACTGCTTGGCTTTTTGAGGCTTGATAAAGTAAAGACCACTTTTCCTGGCACCTTTATTTGCAATGTCTTGACAATCTGAAGAAAAGATATTTAAAGGATCATGATTACAATTCTGTCCTCACATATATTTTATATTCTAACTTTGTTAGGGCAAGAAATACAATTAATTTAAATGCCATTGTTGTGAAGTTAATTATTTAGTCCACATGCTTGATTATCACTGCCTTAAAAAATCCTACTGAGGGTCATAGGACTTGTGTAAGATGAAGATGAATTTGGTCTCTCACAAAGTTTAAGCATTAATTTTTATAGCAACAAAAAGACACGGGCTAATGGAATAATTAATTTTCTTTTTCCATGTGATTCAGTAGAATTGTGATAATGAGTTACCTTCTATTTGTCCATGGAAACTCTACTGATGTTTAGCATACATTTTGGTATAATTGCATTTTGGCCAAAAAGGCCAGGCAAGAACTGTGACCCATCTGAGTGTCTTGTTTGCAGAGCATCTACCTAGCTACCTGCCACTGACATTTACCCAAGCACCAGCTTTATAACTTGCAATCTTAGGTGTCTTTGCAGAAATCCATGGCTCATAAGATTAGAAGTAGTTCATTGCTGTGATGCCAACCAGTGACACTTGTAACTGAATTAACGCTCTACCACGTGAAACATTTTGCATACCTCTTCCAGTTGTTTCCTGTATTTCAGCCTTGTCTCTGCATGGCTCCTGACACTGTAACTCAAGCTGGGCAATCTTCTCTTTCAGCTGTGTGATCCTGTTGCTGTTCAGTATATGTGTATCTGTCAACTCTCTGGACAGAGAGACATAAAAATGGGTTGTTGTCTCCACTGTTTCTGAATATGTAATACACATTGCCATGTACAAATCTATCTAGCATGCTGCTACATGCACCCCTGTAAAAGGGGGTGACTCTGTTAGCACTGATATTTAAAGTTAAGGAAACTAGCTGTGTTAGTTTGAGCCAAAATAGGAAAGCACATGTTTAACCTTACAGAAAACCATATGCAAAACTTGACTCTAATCAGCAAAACTCTAACTAGTTATTAATGTATGAATATAACTCAATGGAAAGTTTTACTTTGCTCTCCTGAAGCAAATGATAAACTATTTCTCTTTAATTATGGATGTATTTTTAAAACATAGCTTCTGTAAATAAACTGCTGTAAGAGCCAGAATGCCTAAATAATCTTTGACATAATGTTATAGAAGTGAAGATTTTTTTACACTCAGGTCAGAAACATATCCTTAAGATTTAGAAACACTAATGATGCTCTCAATTTTATTTTCAATGTAAATTTAGAAAAGACTACCATTGAGTTTAAAGTTACTTGTGATTTACAACAATGAAACTGAACTGATTTTCATGGATATATGCAGCAAAATTGGTCAAAGTGAATGATTGTACAAACATTCCATGTATCTGCATTACCTCACAAACTGATGACCTCCAAAGGTCATGAAAAAAAAATTTAGGGGTGGCTGGCACAGCAAAAGAAACGTAAATAAAAATATTGCCAGGCTTCATGACATTCTTATCTTGCACTGCTTGCACAATTAACAGTTTATGCAGACGAGCAAAGATCCTCATGATCCTTCTGTGCCTTGCTAGGCAGCTACTAATGACAGTGTGGGCAAAATTATTCATGTGAGCACAAAAAAACTCTCTGAGAGAGCTTTGATGACATTTGATAAAAAACAAAAATAAAACAATTTTTATTGTCAATGACATAAAGTGGAAGATACCTACTGTATAGTACTTTCATGAGACACTATAGTGCTTTCATATCTGATAATTTCTTCAATTATTTTCCTGGACTTTTTAGTAAAGTCATCAATTGAATCTGTAAAACAGACAAAGGTACAAGATATTTGCAACTATGCAAATTTAAAAAAAAAAAGAAAATTACATAAATTATATTTTTCAGTTGTGTAGTTATTTTTATATTCTTACTTGGTAATGTCTGCTTCTCTGAAGGATAGAGGCCTTGGATGTGTTGAATCAGATGTTCTGCTGTTACTGTGGAATTAGAAATTTGCTGCAAAATTCTCTCCATTTCCAGTAGATCATTATCTATAGTGAGATGGTAGTCTTTCAAGAAATCTGCAATGCCACAGGTTGTTGGGCAGAAACTACCCTAAAGAGGAAAGAATATAGTTGGCAATGTTTCAGAAGCAAAGAAAGGACAGGAGAATATTTGGGCAGAGGAACTTTCAGACAGTGCTGACACAAACAATAGTGGATAAAAAAGAGCAGGCATTTGCCTCTTTGCTCTATTTGAATTTACACAGGCAGTTTACATTCACACTGTGTGTATCATAGCAAGAAAACAGTGCATGCTACTACTAGTAACATCTTCTGAATATGTGCTTTCATCCACAGTGCAGCTTCCTGTACATTTTTACCAAGCAGATACTGCTAGGAATAAATAACAGGTTTAAACACCACACACTTAGTAAGTATTGACAATAACAATGAGGACCAAGTGATAATGGTAGTTAATAATCAGCATAGGAAAGCTTTAATTACACTCTTAAGATAAAAGAAAATTTTCCAGGTACTTACAAATCGATCATCCAATATGCAGCAGTTTTCTCTGGTTGGAATATACTGAAGAGAAGAAAGAAGACCATTTTCAGTGGGTTCTCTCTGACAGCGCTTTCTGTGCTGACAAGTTTTCTAATGCTGTCTCTTGACTTACCGCCATGCTGGTGGAGAAGAGCAGGGAGAGGAGAGACCCCAGGGGAGTCCAGCTGCATAACCTCAGCCCCATCCTGTCAGTCCCACCCGGTGCTGATGGCTGCTGGGTGCACTTGTGCAGGCAGCAGCCCAAAATGTTCCACTCTGCACTGGGCGGCAGCAGTTTAAGGCCGCAGAGCTGAACTTGGGGGCGGGCACTGGGAGGTGGTGGCAAGAGGTGGAGTAGCGTTTTCAGGTGGATTCCCAGAATTTGCACACCTCTCTTGCTCCTCCCATTTTCAGAACCTGTTTCCCACTTAGCTGCTTGATCTTTGCTCCAGCCAGGCCTCAGAGGAGTCAGGAAGGTGAGATAAAGCATGGAGATGCTACTTCTAGTAACATGAGCATAAGGAAACTCACACACGGCTTCATGATGGGTCTGGCAGAAATTTCACTGAAATAGTACAAGGAAAAGCCACAGTATCTATCTGAATTATATGTAACAACTGTGGCCTAACAATAAACACTGTTTTGTGGTTATGCAGCACTTTTTTGCCCCAGATCTCAATGTGCTTTGCAAAGAGACTTGACATAATTTTCCCTATTCTGTGGGTGACAAAACTGAGACACCGAAAAGTATGAAGTCACTGGGCAGTGGCATATCTGAAAAGAAGCCTGCTGTATTTGTCACAGGCAATGAAAGCATGAATGTTTCCTATCCTACAACACAATGAGTCCATTTCCATGACTTTGGTCAATGCTTCTTTGCTAGGCAACTAATGTCAGAATCTGCCTTAATTCAATATTACTCCAAGACTGATGACAGGTCCCCTCTTCTGTATGGGCTTTATTATGGGCAAATTATTTCAGTCTGTGCTTCTGCATGCTATCTTTATTAGCAGCAATCATACCTTTCCACTCATGCCCTGCACCTCGTCTCCAGGCTGTGGCTTCTACAGAGAAAAATGGATTTCATGCCTGTACAACATCACACATGATGAGACAATGTTGAATGAGGCTTTTGACTTCATTACCTGTTTGACCAAATGATAAAAAGAATGGTGGGACTGGGGCATGCTTCTAGATCTGTTGTTACTGGGGTTAGCTTTGTGATTTCAGGCAAATGATTTCACCTCTCTACAACAGGATCAATATTTCAACTTTGTTTAATAGGTACTTAATACAGGGACAAAAGCATTCTACATAAATCAGATTATTACAAAATTAGATCTAATTATGCTCTGAAACACTGAGAGCTCCTGACCTGTATATCCTCTTTTTATCTGGTCACATCAGGTCGAACAAAGGGTTCCCATCGTGTTCAAGGATCCACCCAAATACTGCCAGAATTTGATGCACTGTTCATGGGAGTCAGCTTTCCAGTAATTGTACTGCTGACCAGTGTGTTAGCTGCCAGGCTGCCAAAAGTATTTTCCGGAAGATGACCAATGCTATAAGTTTGTCCTTCCAAATGTAGTATTACCCTCAAGAGTCAGGTGCAGAATGTGCTTCTGTTGGTCCTTACTGATACAAAATGGACATGGTTCCACCTTTTACGTGGTTAGTTCTGTTTCCTAAAGAGTGAAAAAAAAGTAAATTAAAACTGTGTAAAAGTCTATCTGCTTTTGTGGTTTTTATTGTTTCTTCATTGGTGCCATTAACATGGACTCAGGAAACTACCAGAGAACCTCCTTGCCACTTCTGCTCATACATTGAGCTTGCTTTGCTGCTTCTTTGCAGGTCCGCAGGTACAATTTCAGAGGCTGTGCACCAGCAGGATTTCCCTAAGTATGACGATAGAGTATGAATAGGTGGCTGGTATGAACTTTTTAAAATAAATGACCCATCCTCAACTACAGAGTAGACTGCAAAGTGCAGATGGGCATGTACTGTTCATGATGCAATAGGTGAACCACGTAACACAATTCAGGTATCCCTCATCCTTTAACAGACTAAAGAGCACACCTTTCTCTTTTGTCATTAATAATAGTACATATAGGCTTGAAATTCTGTCAGAATATTTGGTTACAAAGAATGAAAAAATTTGTCTCATGTTGCAAGGCAAGAATTTCAGGAGACAGAAAAGATGACAGCAGTCAACTCTGGCAGTAATAGCAAGTGAATCTTGATATTAAAAACCAAGATAATTGTCTAATTGGGAGCGCAAAACAAAAGGGTCATTACCCCTACCAATGGGTTAGAAGTAGAAAATCCAAATTTTCAATCATGTGCTTGTGTTACACAAAATATTCACTGTATATATTTATATTCATGAAGGAATCGATTTCCAACATTGCCTTAATGATTACTACATATCTGCACACTGCATTTGTAAGTGTTACTTAGCCGTATTTATGGTTGCAGCCACTGGTACTTCTTAACAGAAACCTCAGGCAATTTTTGCTTGCTTTACTGATTACATGGTCATAATTTAGTCTTGAATAATTAATTCTTTCATATATTTGCCTCCTTTTCTTTTCTTCTCTAGTTTTACCATTCATTACTTAGAAATATCTTATTCCTGCTTTTCATCAGGTTGATAACAAGATGTATTCTTAGAGGAATGACTACGTAGTATTTTTCCTCCCTTACATACCCTTTTGTCTTGATGTGTCCTGGCTGCAAAACAGCTGACCCATTTACCAAACAAATGTGCTAGAGACCTACTTGTACCCTGAAACGTGTCCAACACAATTTAACCATGTTGATTTTCTGACCACTGTTTCTTTCCGGTAAGTCTATTTGCTGCTTTGTTAGTACATGAAGAACAATTCGTGTAGCACAAGTGGAAGGAAGAGTTCTCAAACTCAGTTTACTTTTTTCTTGCAATATATTTTTGAGGAGACAGTAAAGCTCAATCATTATTTATTTAAAAGAGGTTTCTTCAGCTAAATATTGATTAGCATTTTTGTCAAAAAGCCACTGGGACGCTACCCAATACCTTCCCGCTATTCATAGAAAATATTTCCTCAGAAAAACGAATCAGAAGAAATATGCTTGTGTCTGTAAATTAGTTCCTGGATATCAGAATACCCTTATGGCTGTCTTGGAAAAACAACCATTTTTTAAATTCATACCTACATGCCTTAAGTCTCTGAAAAATCATTCTACATTTCAGAAATGCTGTAGTGACACAGTTTAACATTTTCGATGGGGTTTTATTACTGTTTAACTNCTTTACTAGGTCAATTAGTGAGTGAGTGACAATTAGGATGAGAAATACAGACAACTAAAAAGCTGACTAGTGTTGAAGTTATGCTGATGGTGTGCTAGAAAGCCAACTGCACAAAAGTGAAAATGAAAAAACAAAGGTTTGGTAGCTGATCTTTCTCTTTCATTACTCAGAATTTGGCAAAAGGCAAATCACAACCTTTTTGCCAATTGGATAGTGCACTCTATGCCACAAACTTCTTCCCCACCCTCCCTGAAGTGAAATGAGTCAATAAAAATCAGTTGCTCTTGTTGGGATAGGTACTCATTATGCTTCAGCTCAAATGCTGGCTGGAAATAGTTATTTCCTTGAAAACTGAGTCAGAAAAAGTAAGAAATGTATGTATTTTGTGTCAGCCAGAGCTTTCCATTTTGAAAGACTTTATGGGATATTTTGCTGCATTCACACTGTGAATACAGAAGATATACTTTCATTGATTTTAGAGTGTATTCTTTAATAATGATGAGATAGTGCATTTTCTGAAATCAAAACATCGAGGTTGAATTGATTTGTGGCTGCTAAAGTCAACACTTTTGTTGGATAATATAACAACCTAAAAGATACCTTGATTTCTGCAAAGAATAAGCAAGCATTATAGGTTTTTTTAACATACAGTTCTTATTTTGACTTCAAATATTATTACAGACAAATTTTCAAAAATATTTAACAATTATAAAGGCCAAAAATCAAGGCACTTCATAGGACTTCTGAAAACATCTCATATCCATAAGCCAGATATTTGATGAATGAGCAATTACCCTAATTTTGAAAAATCATATAGTGTTTCTGTTTAGCATTCACTTAATTTTATACATTAAAGATTTTATTTAAACTTCATTCAAAACTTAAAGTATTAGGAGAGGACATATATTGAAAATAACCCAGGAATGTGATACAAAGGAATGCAGTCAATACAGTTCAAAAGACAACTCTTTTTGTTTTGTCATGGCTCAGTTTTTTCTGAGTCCCAGAGCACTGGATGTTATACCTCAAAATGCTAAAAATCCTATGAAACCCCAACTATGTTTTGGGTTCAGTGAAGTATTGTTATTGAGCTTTGAGTTGTTTGTAACTTAAATAAGGGCATTAGATGCAACAACGCAAATTCCCTCCCTTTACTGATTTACAGAGATAATTTTCAACTGTTGAATTACTTAGAAAAGGTTGGTGTTCAGACTGTCTGCAGAAGAGAGATTGCAGTGTATACTTTACCTTGAGGGCAAGAACAGTGAACTCCATTTGTTAAACAAAGAGATGCACTAATTTGAGGGAAGGAGATAAGTAGTAAATTCAAATATTTGCTGAATATTTTGTAATTAGTTGAGAGGACAGAGCCTCAATAAACTAAAGCCTACTTCAATAAACTAAAGTATATGCTGATACTTTTGGTTTGGACAGGAACCTATTTACAATGACATTAAAGGAAAAATAGCAGAAATGTATTTCACAATAAACCCTTAGCCTGTGAAATACTTTGCTTGTACTTTTTTGAGTAAACAGAGGAAGCCTGACTGTCAGAAAAATATTAGAAATATAATGGAAAGTGTATTTGCTTTGGAAAAATGTACTCTGTGTTTTCTTTCGTGACTTCCAGGGGAAGGCCTGAATGATAATAATTCAGGATGATGGAAGTAGAAGAGTGAATTTCACATCTATTTTACACTACACCTGTGCTCCACGCTGGTGCAGAAATCTGTTTACAGAGAGAGAAGCATAAGCTTATCTTTGAAACATTAATGGCACTAGCCTGTCAGAAGTAAATATAAGTATTTAGAGTCACTGAAGGAAATAGAATTTCAAGCTGATCCACATTTGAACCATGAACAGGAAACAAAAATCTTCTTTTCTTTTTTTTTGTCTGTAGCCCTTTTCTTTCTCCAGCATAAAAATTAAAGCCAGAAGATTTTTTTCTTCCTTTCTCAAAAATTATGAAAGCAAGTCAGAATCTGACTTACCCTTAAAAGCTGTACAACAAGCAATATATTCCTATCGTGTGACTGAGTTATGGCAGCTATTATGTTGATCCATTTCCCCCATATAGACCACAAATACAGTCACGTTTTTTTACAGGCATTTCTGCGTTTGAGTTTCAGGCAGGCTTCTCACTGATTGCAGTGCCTTTTGGGCTTCACCGACAGCCACACAGTGCCATCTGGTGTCCTCAAAGAGCAATAAACTGTTCCTAAAACCTGTTAAATCATATAAAGCCCCAAATCTCAAAATTAAGACTTGACCATCACAGAGCATTGCTTTCCAAGCCTACCTGGAAAATAGCCTCTAAATAATTTGCCTGAGCTCTGAGGTAATCATTACTGCTCCTGATGGAACGACAATGACAATGAAAACTCAGTCCTTATTTTAAGAAAATAATTTGTCCAATCATAGAATCATAGAATAGAATCATAGAATCGATTGGGTTGGAAAAGACCTCCGAGATCATCAAGTCCAACCCTTGGTCCAACTCCAGTCCATTAACTAGATCGTGGCACTCAGTGCCATGTCCAATCTGCGTTTAAAAATCTCCAGGGATGGAGGGAAGGAATAGAGCTAGTGAATAAACTACTATTAAAAAAAAAGAGAATTATGTTGTTGGAACCTACACAAGCTTATTAAATAGCTTACTTACTTGTGGACAAGCTTAAATTGCACAGTAAAAAAAATCATTGGGGGTTTTGATCCCTTCATCACTTCTGTGCACCATTCCTCATGTTTTTGGCAGATGAGCTAATAAGTGTGTCTTAATATTTTATACACCTTGGATATTAATTCTCTCACACACGTGTCAACATCCATGCGCAAATTTGCTAAAATTTTATTTAAGATTCCATAAGGGCATTGAAATAGCTTCTGACAAAGCAAGATCCAGTCCTCCACAGAACCATGAGCAGTTGCTTGCAAAATCTATGCTACGACAATACTTGAAAAGAATAAAGCACCCTGTATATTCCAAGAACCAATGTACACATGTGCATGTGAATATTTATGTCTTAATACAGACAAAATGTGCCGTTCGTCCGAACGAGGTGAAATGCACACCTTTGCCATTCTGCGTAGTGCAGCACAGGGGATGCTGGTGGGAGCCGACAGCACTTTTGGGGCCAGGGATTGTTTTACAGGTGAGGCAGGTGCCGACAGTGGTGAAATACAGCCATCTACCGGCCTCTGGGTCACTCGGGGGAGCGGCAAGGTCTTAAAACGTCCAGAAATTCAGTTGTGCAGCACGAAATCTTGGCCCAACCCATTTCACTGGAAGTTTTACTTACATTCATGGGGTATAAATGATTCTGTTTGTCAGTGTTGTCATTTATTTTGAATGTATGTAAGTACGGATGTGAGGTTATGGTTATGGTATCTCTGCCAAGGTAAACTGCATTTGAATTTTACCATAGGATTTGAGAACTCTGCATGACTCGCCGAGGATTAGCCATGTTTCCTGCTACACTGCAATATGTTGGAATCTTACTGCAGTGTATTCCATATTGAAACACACGTCAAAGACACTTTCAAGTTTAACTATAGAAAGGACCTGTCTCTATGTCAGTAGTGATAGCTGTGTATTTTGTATCAAACAGTGCTATTCCTGGTTCTTGCTTCAAAGTTCATTTTGAGGAGCTACTATAAAGATATATTTAGGACAAAGCTTTCTGGAATAAACTATGCATACATAAGATGTTGGGGGTTCCCCCCCCCTCCCCCTGGTCATTATTTGTATGTTTACTAGTTTATAGGGACTCAGACCCTGCAAAATGTCAACAGAATAATTAAGTATTTCATAATTTAATAATAAAAAATTAGGTCCTCTCTATTTGTAGAGAATGAACTTTTCTTTCTCTGTGACCTCCTCGGTTCTGCCTGTTTAATAACCTAGAACAGGAGTTGTTCATAACTCCTTAAGCACTGAGAACACTGGAAGATGGTCCTTTATAGCCTTTTTTTGTTTGTTTTGGGGTTTTTTTTCAATAGGAAAACCTATCTCAGTAAATAAAGAACCCAATTCAAGAATCCCATCATGACTATTTTTAATCTACTCTAACTGCATTATTTCTAAACACAATTTGAATTTAGTCTAACTGCACGTTTTATCAGCAATTTTATCCACAATATTCAAACCCGGTTGGAATAGGAGTGTCTGTGTAAAGGAAGGCCTGGCTATTATTGCATTGGATCAGCGTGTAAGGCTGGTTCGGTCTCAGTCCCTGCTCACCCAGACTGGGAGTGCTCTGAAATACCTACACGTGGCTGGTGCCCTGTGGAGATTTTCGGACACAGCCCCCCAGTTCAGAGTTCAGGACTGGGAAATCGTTCCTCCTTATTTATGGTGGAATTTACTGGGTTGGTGGCATGTACCTAGAGATTGAGTCCAGGTCCTGAGAAACTCTTCCTTGTCAGAACTGAGTCACGTGCCCCCACAGAAAGCCTTATTTTTTAATAAACACACTTCGTATTTAGGAGGTTTAATAAAAGTTTCATAGTCGGACTGCCTGACGTGCTTTGTAGGTTACCACAACACTGAAAGGGGTTTCCACTTGCAAGGCTCCCCCGCTAGACCCGCCTCGGCTCGGCAGGGTTCCCTCGCAGCCCCGCAGGGATGTGACAGCCCCGGACTCTTCTGCCATTTGATCTAGTCCGGGATGGGCCAGGATACAACTCGAGCCAAAGCAGAGGCCGGTCTGAGCACACCCCAGGCTGCATCCAGCACAGCCACCCAGCTGTGAACCACCCCGGCTGCGAGCCAGACAAAGCCAAGCTGCGCTCCCCCAACTCCCGTCACTGTGCCCAGCGCGCCCGGGGTTTACAAACTTTCTCCCGCCCCTTTTCCCAACCNCGGGCAGCGCCGGGCGGGCGGCGGCGGCTGCGGGCGCCGCCAAGAGCCCCGTTGCGCAAGGGCCGGGGCGGGATGGCGGTACTGCGGTGCTGACGGCGCTCTCCCCTGCCCCGCCAGTGCCGCAGCTGCTGTATGGAGGGAAGCTGGATTTCCTGGTCTTCGATTACCTCTCCGAGATCACCATGTCGCTGCTGACGGCCGCCAGGGCCCGGTCTCCCGTGAGTACAGTGCCCTGACACAGCCACAGCCGGCCGGGCGGGGCTGCGGCGCTCCCCGAGCGCTCCGGCTGCGCCCGGAGCCTGCCTAAGACATGCCTGGTTACGGTGACACGTTCCTTGCATATACTTCTACTTGCATGTATAGGTTTTATTTTCTCTTACTCGGTTTCATACAGTAAAACTGTTCATGCCACTTTCCATCGTGTTAGCCGAACATTTTGGAAGGTAGTTCTTCCGTGTTTTCAGGGTTAAGCAAGGAAAGGGATTGGGTTGACCCACCCCCTAAGACGTGATTATAGCTCTTAATTGTTTCAGGTTTTAGGTTACACTCCGGATTTTGTCTCCGCTGCCATGGCTCCGTATATAAAAGATATCCACAGGAAAGGTATGTTACTCTGCATGAATCTGTATGTTAATTAAGTTCACCTACTTATGAAGACAGGCTGAGAGAGTTGAGTCTGTTCAGCCTGGAGAAGGCAATGCTCTGGAAAGACCTTATGGCAGCCTTCCAGCATCTAAAGGGGACCACAGGAGAGTTGGACAGGGGAGAGAGTTGTTCAAGGGTATGTGGTGATAGAACATAGGGGAGGGAGATGGCCTTAAGCTGAAGGCAGGTTTAGATTAGATATTAGGGAGAAATTCTTTACTGTGTGGAGAGGCACTGGAACAGGTTGCCCAGAGAAGCTGTGGATACCCAAACCTGGGAGTGTTGAAGGCGAGGCTGGATGGGTCTTTGAGCCACCTGGTCTGGTGGAAGGTGTCCCTGCCCATGGCCATGGGCCATGGATGAACCTTAAAGATCATCCAATTCCAGCGTCCCTGCCCATGGCCATGGCAGGGAGGCTGGAACTGGATGATCTTTAAGGTTCGTCCATCTCATTCTAGGATACTATGAAAAACCCCATTGTAATACATGTGAGTTACAGGTGTGATAGTGAAGTTTAATTTGGGCCAATTTAAAATGTTTGTTATAATTATGAATATATGCAACTATTTCCATGCATTTCTTATTGTAGCTTTGATTTTTGAATTGAAAATTGCTGTACAGATCTTTGCTAAAATGTGAGATCTAGGGGGTTTCAGTGTAATCTAAAAGCTTTTCAACATTCCCATACAGTTCTACAATACTACTTTCTGAGCCTTTTTTTTTCTGTTTGTGATATTACAGCTTCACAGCTGAGCTTGAGAAGAGGAATTAACTTCTGCATGTACCTAATGCCTTGCAAACAGTTAGATGCACATTTCTACTAAATGCAGTTGTTTGGGGAGCATGGATGTTTGAATGACTGGTGTCCAGTACTATTCCTGCTGGAGATTTTTGATGCTGACTGTCTGCCTCATTATATATATCTTTTTGGTCTTTCTCTCCTTCCATGCATAAAGGAAAGATGAGAAGTATTTATAACAATTATGTTTCTGTAAAAAATTTTGTATTGGCTTATTCTGATCTTTTGTCAGGTCAAATGGGGTTCATATTTTATAATGTGATTTTAGTATTTTACTTGATTATATGTCTTCCACCTTGCAGAGATAGCACCTTTCTTGGGTTTCAGCACAAACTTCTAAGTTTTTAAAATACAGGTGATTGTTGATGCTGCCTTTTGAATTTCCTTTTTTTTTTATTAGGTGTTCGTGTCATCAGTAATGCTGGTGGAATTAATCCACTTGCTTGTGCAGCTGCCCTTCAGGAGGTGGCAAAGAAAGCAGATGTTGATTTGAAAATAGCTGTTGTTGCTGGAGATGATCTAATGAATGAGGTATTTTGCTTTGTCTTAAGCCTCAGTAGCATTAGTCTATATAGCATGGGAACTTACTTTGTATATCTTTATTGCAATAGTCTTCTACTATTAAAAGCATGTAAAAGTTGTTCTTTAATTTTCTCCTTTTTTTAAATGCATGAGAACAATTCTTGGCACCTCTCATATGTTTGGTATGTGATAGGGGATGAGTTTTTATAAGCTTGTTGGTCTGCTATTTAGCTTGTTAAAGTGAACTGTGAATATGATGCCAGGTGTGCCTGATCTTCAGGAGAAGCCAATATATGCTGTTACTTACAGCTTCTATCTGAACTAACTAATCCTGCATATTAAATCTTGTAAATATGGTGTAGTTACTGTGCATTCAAATGTTTATCCCTTCTAGCTTTTTTTAGTAGTGTACAGGCATTTCCTGATGTTACTTTGTTTACAGGTAGCTGGTTTTATCTTTTTAAGTAATTAGTTTACAGCTATTAAGGTAATGTTGAGTGGGAGGATTGAAGTTTACATAGTTTTTAAAAAAACTGAAATAGTAAATATATGGGATTTTTTAATTTTGTCTATGAGTCTGCAAATAAATGTTGGCCATACCTGGAAAGGTACTGGGAAAACAGTTTATACATTGTTAGTGGGTAAGAGAGGAGAGGTTTGCACTATGGTTAAATCTCTGCCTGTAACCTGGAAAAATTATTTATCTGCATGGGATCTGTTACTCCTTACATGCTCTTGAATGTGGAAGATGATCAAGTAAGATTCTTAATTTGCAAATTATGTGCTGTGCTTGGACTCCTTTTAAGAAACTTCTGCCCTACTGAAATTACCATCTGCTGTCCAGAATTTCATTACTGTTACAACAGTGGTTGTTATTTCAGCTTGTTATGGACAGGCATGATCTGAAATGTGTTATTTTCTCTGCTGTTGTTGGTAGGTAGCTTAGAGGAACAAAAAAGAGACAGCCTTTACTGACTGCAGGCGACTTTTACTGTTGAAACCAAGCATGCTAAATTACACTAGGAAGTGTTATTTGTGGTTTGAAGGATTTCAGTCATTAACATAGAATACCACATTAATTCAGAGCAGAAGTTTTTTTTCCCACATCCCGGATCCTGCCTATAAACTGATATTAGACATTGTGTCTGTGCAGTCACTGTCTCTGCAATCCACCTACTTCTCTGGAAACAACCTATTCTAAGTACCACATGGAGCTGCAGGATCATCCTTGTTCTCTGGCCATGACACACTGCAGTTGTGGCAGACACGTTTCTGTTAGCAGGATTTGATTTATTACATCTTAACAGTTTAAAAGCCTAGGGAATATACCAGTTCATTGTAGTTTTTGATCTGTGAATGAACTAGCATACTTCAAAGACTGACTTAATTTTCTACATGCTGGAAAAGTTATAGCTAAAAGTGCATTTAAGGCTTTTAACCGATTAGTAGTGTTAATAATTTTAATAATTGTACTTTGCTTGGAGTTGCTGTGAAGTGGATCTCTTTGATACTAACGAAAGGCTTCCATCAGATGCGTCAAAGTACTCATTGATTTGGTGTTCTGTTTGTTTTCTAACAGAAAGAGAACTTAAAAGCAGCTGGTATCACCGATTTAGAGAGTGGCAGGCCATTTCCAGAGAATATTCACAGCATGAATGTATATCTTGGGTGAGTTATTGTAGCAAGTTGTATTTATTATGAACAAATAATTTTAACGCATTGAGTACATGAATTTGTTTTGCTATGCAACTAGAACCACCTAGTGTATGAAGTTCACCTTTGAATTTTCAGATAACCAGAAAAAATTGTTTGTAACTTGTAAGTAAATTTTAATTTACACCCTTGCAAGTTACGACTCCTTAGCGCTGCCTCATCTGTGAATGTTCAGGTTTTAGTTCAAGCAGAAATATTTTGAGTTTATTAATGAAAAGCAAAACTGCTTTTTCATATGCTATGTATTCTGTTGCAGCTTGGAGTATTTTGCAATGTTGTCACTAGAGAAGTGCAACCAAGGAATTCAAGTACAGGGACATGCTCAGAGTGCTGTATGAGGCTCCATTAGGTTGTGCTGAACTGTGTCAGGCTGTGTACCATTTAAGTTTTGGAAACTGGCTTTTCAGGATGGTCATTGTTTTGAAAGGTCTCCCTGGCCCCTTTATGATACTAAAAGCTTTCCATATATCTCTAAAAGCAGATGTTCTAGCTACCTGTTTGTGAACAGTCGCATTGTTATTGTCACCATCAACTTCAGATGAATCAATCAGATCTATCAAAGGGGAAAGACTGAGAAATGGGACCAGTGGTCAAGTGCATCCTCTTCCAGTTGATGATCCTGGTGATCCTGTTTTTGCTCTTCTGTCCTGCATGTCAGTTGTGTATATCATCTCTCCTGTATTTGTGCTTCATGTTTTTCTAAAGTCTGTGTGCACAATCCCCCTCTTTTATATTAATCTTAATGTAATAACTGCTGTGCTGTCTTTTCTATCATTACTTTCTAAAATGCATAACTGAGAGATAGTAATGTATTACAGTGCCTAATGTGTTTTTCTTTGTAAAATAAGAACCTTTTAATAGATTAGTTGTTTTGGATTAATCTTTAGTGTTTTCTATTGTTGCTGGATTTAAAAAAGCTGATACCTCCGTCTCTGCGTCCTTAACAGATGCCAGAGCAGCAGACTCTCACTTTTAGCTTTCTAAAAAAAGTGGTTTTTCTTTATGGAGACCTTAATCTCAGTTGCACTGCAATGTAAAGCTATTACCAGCTTCCTAAATTAGTCATTTCCTAAGTTACCTTTTGCTTTGACAACATCAGCAGTGGATGTTTATTTGTAAAGCAAATGATAAATTTATAAATGCCTGTAAAACAAGTGAACATCAGAGTACATAGGGTGAAATCTGTAATTTCTGTAGATAGTGCACTGTTGATTCCCTAAATCTGATGATCTTTACACTTTGATTCTTGATTCCAGTGTGTAAACCTCATCTAAAAAATTTGCATTGGGTTATTGGTTCTTAAGTGTTTCTTCTGTCCCTTCTCATTTGACCTGTTCAGAGTTCTGTGAACTGAGTTCACATATATTTTTAACTATATAAGCCAAATGGCTTTTACTGCTTTTTAAGGGCAGTTACCGTGTTAGTCTGTCAGTGTCTTTTATGTGTTCAGAAACCCCATTTGTGCTTTTTGTTACTGTTGCTAAACACTGTGCCCAGACATGTAAATTGTTTCCGTCTGCTTTATATTTGCTTGTTGTTCTACCTAGCATCCTTTGGTTTATGTAGCATTGGAGGGAAAAACAAATACATACTTACTACATTTTATGTTTACATCATGTAGAGAACCTCTGTGTCGTCTGCCTTATCTCTATCTTTTGACAAAATCTGGGCTAAATCTATAGAAACTGTAGAAAAAAATCTCGTGGCTTTGTTTTTCAAGGCACACATGGTTTGTTTTTTTTAAACTGCCTATTTCATGAAGAATAGAGGGATCCAGCAGGTAACATGGGCTCAGAAGCCAGGAAGCTGTGCAGTCTAGTCAAGGCTTGCACACTAACATGAGTGAACTCAAGTGGTTCACCTGGGTGAATATTTTTAATCCTGACTAATTCTGAGTGGGATGACTTCCCTGACCAAGCTGGAAAATTCCATTGCTAGGATTTCTTCAAAAATAGTGACATCACAGTGTTCTTGAAGTTGGTCAATATTGCAAGTTCTAAAAACACTTGAGTAATTTCACCCGAAAGTTTAAAATTGGAGGACAAACTTAACAAGCTTTTTCTGTGAAGAATATTCATCTTCATACACTTATCTACAAATGAAATGAGTAATGAATCTCTGAAAAGCACCATTTTCTGTAACTGATATTAGAAGTGTCCTTCTATGTACTCTGTTCAAGACAGTTTCAATGAGCATCAGGACAAGTGTTGCAGTTATGTTGTTTAGGTACCTGAATTTGATACTGTTCTGATGACTGTTCTTTAAAATATTGTTGTATACATACAATGACAAGTGAATTGTTAAAGTTGATTTTACTGATTTCCTAAGGGCCTTTTAAGTGATTTTTAACCTGTGTGTGGCAGGAATTGCTTTAAAAAGTGAAAGTTCCTACTGTTGTGTTTTGTCATCTTTAGTGCAAGACCAATAAGCAGGGCTCTAGACCTTGGAGCTGATATTGTTGTGACGGGTAGATGTGTTGACAGTGGGATTGTATTGGGACCACTCATTCATTCTGTAAGTACAAGTTAATTTCCATATGATACTGAATATATGTGAATAAATATTCAGCAGTCACTGTCAGACAATTTTTGTTCCTTATGAAAACGTAGATACTAAATTAGAAATACTGAGTGTCTGGGTTTTTTCTTGTGTGTATGACAAGATGCCAGCTTTCACTTCTCCTAAATTTATAGCAGGGATATTTGTTAATTTTTTACCATAAAGTTGGAAAGTGTTTTGGTATAGTTAAGGAAGTCTTACTCTGTTTCAACAGTATTTCACTCTTACCTCCCCCCCGCCGCCTTCTTTAAAATTTGGTCTGCAAAGGACAGAAGCAAGTATATTTTTTCTTTACCACAAGGTGTCGATAGTAGAGCTCATTTTGTGTTGGGAGCGAGCACTTGATGTGGTCTAAAATACTGCTTTTGTTTTAAGTAGGCAAATTTCAATGCAGCATTTCTTAAACTCCTTGAAATTCAGCAAATTATACAAGCAGGATATGTAGTTTTCTGAAGGATTTTGAATAGGTTTTCTTGAATTTTTGTGAATGACCACACCCTTTGAAATGGCAAGCTTTCTTTTCATGCATATTTTTAAAAAATCCGAAGGTATATGTTAATGTCTCCTTACAAGCATGGTTTCTAAAATATCATACCCTTCTGACTTCATGCAAGTTAAACATTGTCTAATCTAGAATTCAATTTTCCTATTTATTGTTGCCATAATGACTTATTTTGTTCCTAGCCATTTACATTCTCAAAATAACAACTATCAGTGTCTATTATCTACTCCAGAGACACCTTATCTAATTTATGGAAAGGTTTTAGGGAGATTTCTGCAAAGGGCTAAATAAGAAACTGTATTGCTGTATTACTATTTTGGTTGAACTGAGTTGAACTTTGGGAAATTACTCTTGTTAAAATTTCCAGTTAAACAGAAAGCATAGTTCTGGTTTTTAAGAATGACTGGTAGTACTCCAGGACTGATAGTTTTCAAAAGTTGAAGAAAGCATAGTAGTTTATTTCTGTGACACCAAATAGGTACTACAATTTTACACCTCTGGGTTGTGCAGGTTTTGAATAACATCCATGTTTTTTGAAGAGGAAATGACTTTTAAGAGTTCATGGGGTTTTTTGAATATCAATAAGAGAAATACGACAGACGTTTTTTGATAATATACTTCATAGGAAATCAAATCCATGTACAACACTTGCCAGTTATTACTTATATTTCTACAGTTAAGTAAAAATATATCCCATGCATTGTTACTCAAGGTAGGGAACAGGCTCTGTCTATACTCTAAGGAACTTTTATATATTTAAAATATTTGTATTTTTTTTCCCCTAGTTTGGCTGGAATAGGGATGACTATGACTTGCTAGCTGCGGGAAGGTAAATGTTATAAGAAGGAATTGGGTAAATTTGTAGCTCGTATCATGATGTCAAGATAACTTTTTCAGCACTTAGTAATGTCTTGTATTATCATTGAATTACTTCATTTTAATGTTTTTGTTAGATTTTGGGTTCTTTTTTAAGACTTACTTCGTATTCTCACTTGGAATTGAAGTTACAGAAACTTCATTCTAGAACCAACTTTCAATAAGAAAGGGAGGGAAGGGCTGAATGATTTTATTTAACAACTTAACTTTCTGATCATTTTGTGTCAAGAGGTTAAATCTTACAGCACAGACTAGTGATTCCCAGCTTCTTCTGTTTGGCTGTCACTGTTGATAGTCTGGATGGCAGCAGGCCTTATTCTGAAAGATGCACAAAAGGAGTTTCAGTCAGAGGGCAGCATCCCTGTGTGGTTTTGTAGAAGCTCAGTGTCAGTACTCCATTTCCAAATCCATGTTGTAGTTCTCGGGTTAGGAATCCGATGCAGAAAGCACAGGGTAAAATTCTGTCACGTAATTTAACATTTTTCATCTTTGATCTGAGTTAAGTCCATAAAAATGAGTAACATCCTGAGAATACTAATGTTAGTGTGCTTGAATCTCCTGGAAAATAATAAATGTGGAGTGAAACCCTGGCTCCACTGAATTGGAGATGATAGAAATGAAGATTTTCCTCATAATTCTGTTGAGTATTTATGTACTATCACAATGGAAATTTGAAAACAGTAGTACATAATTTTAATACAATCTGCCCTTCACATTGGAAGTGAGATCTTAACATCTCTTGATTTAAAAATGGGCTTTGTGTATTTAGTTACACACAGTGCAGACTGCTAAGGTACGGAATTTAGATCAAAACTTCATGAAATTGATGCCTAAAATTCCTGCTAAATAGGCATTCAAAACAACATTAGTGGAGAAAGATAGATGGGTACCTTTATTAGAAGCTTGTAAGGTGCACACCACAAAACATGCACACCCGTGATCAGGGATGTTACAGTTGTTTACAAAATAACACACTAAAACCTTTAGGCATCAAAATGACCAGGGAAACTTACTTTTAGGTGTTAGATAAAATTCTTCACATAAAAGTCAGCCCTTTCAACTCTTTATATTCATCCTTAATGCCTTGGTATGTTTGATGCATAATTCACAATTGTATTGATGCCTATGGAGGGAATAATAGCATATTCTATTATTTAGTTTTATTTCCATTGTGCTATTGTATTTTAAAGCTGAATTTGTGAAACATGATTTTACAGAATGTTTAGTTATTTGAATGCCTTTTTTCCAGTCTTGCAGGTCATCTCATTGAATGTGGTGCTCAGTGTACAGGTGGAATATTCACTGATTGGCACACAGTACCAGACTGGTAGGTAATCTTGACGTCAGCATGCATGTTTGTAGTGCACCAAAGATGAAGTTTCCTACTTATATCTGTATTGTGAAAACTGCTTCTACCCTAGTCTTTTGGGGAAGGCAATATGGGCCTCATAATATTTTGCTGCCTCAACATTACTTTTTTACAAGGTCTTTTCTTCCTATTGCAGTTTTCCTTTTCGGTCAACTGGGGTATTTTGTTAACTTCAGCAGATTTTGAAGAAAAAAAATAGCCTGTTGATTATTTTTTTCCCTTTTAGACAATGTATTTTCTGTTTCCTCTTTTGCTATCTGCTTTCTGAAAAGATCTGTTGCTGCCTTTCAGGTGGGGTTGTAATGAAAAAGGCAATATTGATACTTTAGATGCTGTTAGGTTAGTTTTCATTTAATTCAGAGTTGCCTGCTGGTCAGTCACAAATTTTGTATAATTTGCTTTGGTAGGGATGAACATATGCCATAGTTCTGTCCTGTATAACCTGACCACCATTTAAATGTGTTGAATGGTCAGTCCTATCAAAAAAATGACATGTGTATCTTGTGTTCAGACCTACTGAATTACTTTCACATAGAGATGTCCTTCTGCCTGCTGATGGAAGCTGGTTTTGACCAGCATGTTTTTAAGAGTAGTTTAAGAGTAGTTAGAGAATATGTTTTTTTGATAGGATGAGTGGTTCTAGTTCCAGTTTATTCTCTTTTTTCGGGTGAGAGGGAGGAGTCTTGTCCTGTGCTGTATCATGAGAGAGGCAGTGCTTCTTTTATGTGATGGAGGAAAGGGCTGAAGAGCAGTGGGGAGATGCAGGAGAGAAGGGTGGCTTTAATACAGCATGTTCCTGTTCCCAAGTTTACTCTGGTCCAGATGGATGAAGCAGCAGGACTGTGCCCTGCAAACTGAAGAGCCCTAGGGCTGCCATGCTTTTTTCTTCTTGTGGTGACTGCTTCTGACTCAGAGTGTGATCCTGAAAGATGTGTTCTGCTGTTCTGAGTTCCTGAACGCTGCTGATTTAAAGGTAAAGGCATGTATGGCATTGAAAGAAACAGGGTCAGACATTTCTTCTCACCTATTCGAAGTATGCTAGCCCTGAAAAAACTGCACTCAGTCTTCACTGTTGTGTTTTATGGGAAATCAGATGGGAGAGTTTATAGTAAAAAGACTCTATTTGTTTTAGAATTTTGTGACTATTAATCTTATTCCTATTCTGATGTATCTCCCAATGATTTTATTATGTTGTATCATGAAATTTCTTAAAACCTCTGTAACTGTTACTCCAGAAGACCTTGCTTTCTAAAATAATGAAAGTAAAAAACAATTCTAATTTTCCTATTAAAATATTTGATAGATCTTTATTTTTAAGGATTTTTCTGTGAATAATGTCAGTGTGGTTTACAAAACGAAAGGAAGTTTGAGTATATTACACTGTGAGCTACTGGAGTGGGAGTAGTTAATTTTACGAATGAGTAAACAAATATACATGGATACACATAGCTAACACTTTTGTGTCTGTAAGAATCATAGAACCATATCTAAAATCATAGTGGACTTGTGGTTTAGACTTGACTGGTGCTTACTTGAATCTCTGTTAATGCAGAAGTTTAGCACCTGATGCTGCTGTTACCTTGTGTTCATTGGTGTGCATGTGTGCTTTGGAACCATACATGACTGTATTTGTGCTAATATAAGTTATTTACTTTCAGTTTAAGTCTCCTAAAGAATTAATCATGGTGCCTTAGAACTAGTGGGTTTGTTTGCAAATTCAAAGTCTTAGACGTTTGATTGATGGAATTCTTGAAATAAAACCATGTGACACATCAGCCTATATGATAAACTCCTAAAACTAGTCAAACCCAAACCAGCATGAGCTTTGATTTTTGTGTTTGGAGATACAAAGTGCAGATCCACTTAACTGACTGAAGTGGATTTGTGATCCAGCACATCCATTTAGGATATGGGGCAAAGGAAGGAGGGGAGGAAATTAGTTTTGATAATATTTTGTTTCCTGATAAAAAATTGTTTATTTAGGCCCAAATGCATGAAGGGGAGCAGGAAGAAGCCAAGTTAAATCTCTGTTTGTTGTTAATGTACCTTTCACATATGACTTTCCCACTGCCATGAGTGTGTTCTTGCAGCCAAGACCACTCACCATTCAGGTCTTGCAAATGTGTCCCCAGGCTTTGTGTCAGAGCTTCAGAACACCTGTCCCGTGCACATCCTGTCCTCTGGTGACTGAACGCTGGAGGGCAGCCTCTCTCCTGCTCACACCTTACTGCAGAGGGTGGGCTTGATCAGCGTTAGACTTGGGTCATTTTTTCAGTGTTCTTGGGGTTCTTTTTTCTCCCTAAGAACCATAATCCATGTAGTTCTTCTGTCTTTGGCTTCTGAAGATGTAAGTGTACTGCTAAGGACTGATGGGCATGATTTTTTCTAACTTGTAAACAAAAAAACCCCAAATTTATCATGTTTTAGGCTTATAAACCTTATCTGTCTATTGTTTATGCATAAGCAAAAATAATTAACTATGTAAGCAAGAGCACTTTTTAATCTAAAAGTCACACAAGTTAGAGCTTATATTTTATGCATGTACTATCATGTCTTAATGAGTATTGAGGCCCAGGATTGGACCCACTTCATTCATACAATATAACTTTAGTTGGTGGGGTTTTGATGTTTTCTGTGGGATTTTTGTTTGTTTATTTTTAATTTTCTTGAAATGTTTGATACAGATACTTCTGGGAACTCAATTCCACTGCAAAAGGATGCTTTAAGTCTCAGAAATATTTATGTGGGTATATTGTGGCCATTTAATGGTTAGCTATTAAAACCTAAGCCATTCTTTAGTTTTCTTTGCTGTGGTAGTAAAGTAAGTTTTTAGTGTAAAACAAGTGAAGTGCATGTTCCAACTCATGAGTCTCCAAGTTACTTTAGTTGAGAGAGGCCAAATTTATTTGGTTTCTGTCTATTGACCTTGAGGCACTGGGATTTCTTTTAATTGTGCTGTTAGACTCAGAGGCAGAAATAGGCAGAAATCCTGTAGCCATAGGGTTTTACCAAGTTTTCATGAAAAGAGGGAGATGGATAGAGGGTATAGGAGCTGTTTACTTTTCCAGTGAGAAAATGGCTGCCTGACTTGCCTCTTGTGTGGCTTCTCTGGTGGCAGAGAATGATGACCAGAAACAATACATGAAACCATTAGTTTACAGTATATGGAAGACTAAGGTGCATTCTTAAATGGTGATTTTACCTCTTATCAAAAAATGCACTCACTCCTTTTCTGTTACTTGTATAGTAATTTACATCAGCAAAAGTTACAGTGCATCACTGCTGCCTGTTTAATGTTTAGTGCACAACTGCAGGACTGCCAGTCTCACTTTAATGCCTTGTAAAGTTATAGAGAAGATTATTCTGGAAAGTATTGAAACACACGTGAAAGACAGCGCAGTCACTGATCACAGCCAATACTGCTTCTTGAGAGCAAAGTCCTGCTTATCATACCTAATTCCTTTTTATGACAAGGTAACCTACCTAGCTGATCAAGGAAAACCAGTTGATGGAATCTCCTTGGATTTCAGTAAAGCTTTTGATATTGTCTCTCACGGGATCCTTCTGGACAAAATAACCAGCACACAACTGGATAAACACATCATGTTGTGGGTGAGCAGTTGGCTCACAGGTCAGCATAGAGGGTAACCGTGCATGGGGTAATGTCAGAGTGGTGACCTGTCACTAGTGGAGGTTCACAGGGCTCCATGTTCTCTTTAGCATCTTCCTAAATGACTTGGATGCAGGACTGGAAGCGATACTAAGCAAGTTTGCAGATGACACAAAACTGGGAGAAGCTGTTGACTCCATCAGGGGCAGGGAGACCTCAACAAATTAGAGGGCTGGGCAATCACCATCCACGTGAAATTCAACAAGGGCAAGTGCTGGATTATGTACCTTGAATGGGGCAGCCCTAGATATATGGACACACTGGGGAATGAGATGCTGGAAAGCAGTGCCATGGAAAGGGACCTGGGAGTCCTGGTTGATTCAGGCTGAATGTGAGGCAGCAGTGCCTTGGCAGCCAGGAGGGCCAACTGTGTCCTGGGGGGCATCAGGCACAGCATCGCCGGCTGGTTGAGGGAGGGGATTGTCCCGCTCTGCTCTGCGCTGGGGCGGCCTCAGCTTGAATATTGTGTGCAGTTTTTGGGTGCCACAATATAGGAAATATACTCAGTTGTTACATAGTGTCCAAAGGAGGGCAAGAAAGATGGTGAAGGGCCTTGAGGGGAAGATGTATGAGGAGCAGCTGAGGACACTTGGTCTGTTCAGTCTGGAGAAGAGGAGACTGAGGGGAGACCTCATCGCAGTCTATAACCTCCTTGTGAGGGGAAGAGGAGGGGCAGGCACTGATCTCTGTGGTGACCAAGAAGATGACCTGTGGGAATGGCCTGAAGTTGTGTCAGAGGAGGTTTAGGTTGGAAAAAGGTTCTTCACCCAGAAGCTGCTTGGGCACTGGAACATACTCTCCAGGGAAGTGGTCACAGCACCAAGCCTGACAGAGTTCAAGAAGTGTTTGGGGAATTCTCTCAGGCATACGGTGTGACTCCTGGGGATGGTCCTGTGCAGGGCTAAGGGTTGGACTTGATGATCCTTGTGAGTCTCTTCCAACTCAGCATATTCTGTGATCCCAATAGGGTATTCATGCAATATGTCAAAATGACCCATATGGCCAAAACTACATTGATAATACACAGCTCTCTGTTTCATTTCATTTATCACCAGACATTGCTCTCTCTCATTATTATTTAGTGCCAGTGGGTGATTAGTACATTATTTTGTTTTGTTTTGAAATGCAGGAGAGAATAAACTAATGCTGATCAGTAAAGTAAGCATTTTGAGGAGATGGTAAACACTGACATTTTGCCCTAAGCCAAGAATGTACAATGATTGAGACTGCATTATCTTCTGGCCTGGAATGACCAAAAGGGTAAGTCAATAGCTGTAGTCTCTTAAGCACTGGATCCAGATCTCTTAATCTGGGACTAGAACAAAATCCAGCATGAGTCCCAATCAGCAGTGCTTTTTTCTCTGTTCCACCACCCATTCCACAGCTGAAAACATAGGCAGCTGGTCTGATTAGCCTGAAATTGCATGGCCATTAAGAGTTCAGATACAATATGTAGTCCAGAATGCCAGAGTCAGAGGAAATAGAGGATGCAATCAATCAGTAAGTTTTGCCTAAAGCAGAATTGCATGTTAGGAAACATTTTGGCACCTACATGTAAATAGATGCTTACACCTTTACCCATAAGTTTTGTGCTTGTCTGACACATTACTGGTTTTGAACTTGTTGTCAAAACACTTCCATAAGTGGTAGCAGCTTTTCCTTTTTGGCTCATAGTATTATGGTTAAAATACATACCCAGGCAGTTGAGAAGCTTGGCTTAGAGCTCTTCTCCGCATGACATTCATTGAGTCACGTCTCAGGAAACTGCACTAGCTATAAAGCTAAAAGTTTGTATCACAGTTTACTCGGATCCTGGGTCACTTCCATGTCACATTCATTGCTGCAGCTTTTTTGTTTTCTTTCTTGCTGTAACTTCCCCTTCAAGTAAATATACTCACCAACTGTCCCACTTCTGTTGCCATTAATCTCCTCAGTCCTGCAGTGGTTGCTGGAATGAGAGACTTGAGGAATTTGATACTTTATGAGGGAAGAAATACCTGTTCTGTCTCAAACAGTGTCTGTCCCCAGCATACTGATCATGAATTTTCCTTTCTTGTAATGCTAATGGTGTAAGATACATAGTAAAACAAGAAGGAGCGCTGTCTTCTTGGCTCCAGAGAGGTTTTATAGTGCGTTGTCCCAGAGTAGATAGAGAGGGGACCTCTACTTAGACGGTTCAAGTTGTGCACATAAGCTGGAACATTTCTGATAGCCAAAGCTGGAATAAAACTAGCATTTTACATGGAAATATTAATTCAAGATTAAGTCATTGGCAGACAGAACTGAGTCTTGATTGCTGTAAGAGTGGGACAGCAGCTGTAGGTGGTTGATGAGGTTTCTTCAGCAGCAAAACTGGTTTTCTAACTTAGTTACCCCTGTGCTGTAGTCAGTGAGGACCTGCTTTAACTCTCAGCTCCCATCTAGCCCCAGCTTGGAGGGGTTTTCTGAGGTTTAATCTTCGCTTGGTTTCATTCAGTGCTTTGGTTTAGTAATGCATATAATTTATTTAATTGATAAAAACCAAACATGCAACCTGAACTGGACCTTTTGGATTAAAGAATGGTAGTTTTCATCTCCTTTCACAAACAGATGTATAATACTTAGGTATTTTAACTCTGTGTTGAAAGAACTGCTCTCAGTATTTAAAAGTAGTACTTGATATTTATGTCCAACAGTCACATAATTTCATTAGAATTCATTTTAGTGGTTCTCTTTCAGAATTGTTTACATTGTTTGATACTGCCTTGTCCTACATAGGAATTCTGTCACTGAACCGATAAAATTCTTTTATTATTGAAGTGTGCCACTTAGATACTGTACCACTTTGGATGCCATGACTGTAGTTGCAGCTGATGTTCACAGTTCTGTGGTTTAACTCCCCTGCCACACTGTGCAAAGTTAGAGCTTGACTGTGGGTTATGGACTGCCTAAAGTTGGCATGTTTCCCCCAGAGCAGATGTCATATGGTGTGTAGTCATTCAGGGAAACCTACTAGTAAATCAGGCAAAGAGTTAATACTTTCAGTGGAAATGCTGATCAGGGTGATGATGTGATCATAGTACCTGTGGTGTGTGCTAGAATACCTGGTCCAGACAGCTACCTGGTCCACAGAACTCTTAATCCAGGTTTAAGTAGCCATCCCTTGACTGAATCATGCCATAGGAATGACAGACTAGTTTGTTTGCAAGCTGAAAATTAATTGCAAATTGCTAAAAGACACTATTTACAAAATACATCTTTTCTCTTGAGCATGCATATGTTAGTTATTGTGGGTTACTACTGACATCTGCTACAAGATAGTACCAGATGTGTGTATTTTCCCAGTCATTCAGTTACCATACAGGTAGAATCCAGGGGCTTCTTACTCAAATTATTGCATCTCTGTGTTTTGAATTGTTAAAAAGTTGAGGGAAGCTTTCAGACCTGATATGATCTAGGAGAACACACATCTTCTGCAACTAACTGAGCACTCAGGAAAGTTCATTAGGTGGTGGTATACTCTGATGAAGAACATCCCCTGTGTTCATCCTGGACACAGGCAAAAAATCTTCCCCAATACTTTCACTGTGAAATAGAGTAACAATGAAAGAGGTGACCAAATATGTCACTGATTGTAGTGTTCTTTTCACTGACCTTCTGCGTTGTGGATTTCAAAATGGTTTAAATGTAGCTAAAAATTCTGATCATGCTAGGACAGCCTAGTATCCTGTGTCAGCATGCCTTTCCTAGAAGACTTTTAAGACTTATTTTTTCCCTTTGGTTTGGCTTTTGTGTTTGGTTTTTGTTTGTTTGTGGGTTTGTTTTGATTTGGTTTAGTTTTTTTGCGGTGGTATTTGTTTTTATCTGGGGTTTTTTTGTATGTGTTAAAATGTCTTCAGACAATTTTCTTACAAGCTTTGTATCAATACTTTACTGCAAGTGGTAAGAACTGAGTACCTGTTTTTGTACAGCAAATATACCTCACTCTTAGTGGCTATTTAGAAGCTCTTTCAGAAAGTACCTATATGATCTCCTTCCAGCTACTCTGGCAGCATAAAAAATTCCACCATAAAGATCCTGTCTTTTGTGGTCCTAAGATTACAAGAAAATCTGAGTCTGTCCTTTTGCATACTAAGGAATCTGAATAATAGTGTTACTTATACTGTTTATCTACTGCCATCTACGTTTGGTCTGCTTTTAATGGCTTAAGTATTTGCCAGATTTTAACCATTTTTAAAGGGTGAAATTTTTCATTTTGCCTCAATATAGTGTATTTGGGTTTTGGTTTTTTGTGACTTGAATCTTGTGAGAGTGGAGCTTGGGCAAAATGAAGTTCAATCAGGTATTAATAGACTCAGTGGTTCAGAGTAGGAAGCTGAGTGTACAGTCTCGTTCTTCTTTCCAAACGAAGATCACTCAGTAATAGGTACAGGAATGTATCCCAAGAGTTCTGTGTGCTGATGACAGAGATCAAAGTGGGCTGCAGCAAGGAGACTGGTTGTCAGTGCAGAGAGACAGACTGTGCTGGATGGTCTGCCTTGATGGAAGGGATAGTTCTTTTGGGTAAGTGATTTGAAGAAGCTGCATTGAGCCTACTCACAAAACGCCTGGTGCTGTTGTCTTAGGACAGATAGATGGTAGGGTCAAAGCACACAAGCATGGCACCAAATGGGTAAAGGTGTCTTAATTCTAGCCTTGTTCTGTCACTGATCTGTCTTTGTTAGACTGGACAAATCATGATCCTTCCTGTATGTGTCTCCTTACCAGTAAAATTGCAATAATTACCTATGTTAGTCTGTTATTCTACATTAATGTTCAAAACCAAGAATTGAGAGTTTTTTCTGGATTTTTTTTTTTATGTCTCAGTTTAAGATGTTGGATGTTATAGTTCTTGCCACCATCTTTTGTCCTTCCTCTTCCCCTCAATAAACCCAGCTAGAATAACCTGTATAAAAAACTATTGATTCCTTTCAGTTCTTTGTGTTCACCAGAGTGGGCTTTTTTTTTGTTTTTCCTACATCAGGTGGTTTAAATAGTTTGAAAGACCAGGCAATTGAAGTGTAATCATTAGTGATTTGATGTGGGCCTTTCTAGGTGTTCACCAGCTAACATACTTTTTAAGTTTTGTATGCTATAAGTGTTAAAGCTGCTGATCTCTGGTAACAGATCTTGTATCTTAATCCCTTTTTTAAATAATGGGGTTATGTTTGGATATTCCCAATGATAAGGAATCTCCTCAAACTCCCATGAACTTCTACGAATGTCCCTTAAGAGTTCACTGGTTTCTTTGCTTACTTTCTTCCAAACTTTGTGGATTTATGTTAAACAAACTTATGTTCATGTAACCTTTGCTGACAACCAATTTGGTTGTATGTTCAGCACATTGTTGCTGCTAGCAAATAATTAAATTGAGGGGCAGACTGATTCTAAGTTTGTATGAGAGACTCGAAGGTCACTGATTTTAATGAGTGTGGTGAAGTTCACCACCTTTCATTATTAGGACCCTTTTAGAACAGTTTAGCTTTGGCAAGGGACTATATCTCCTTAAGTCCACTTTTTGTGTTTATTTTGTGTCTCTGGGACACTTGTACAAATTTCAGACTTCCTGTGAGAGGGGAGTGAGCCAGGTAGCCTTTTTAGAAGAATATTCTCTTATGTTGATTCTTAAGTACTTCAGAGAAGTTTTAAGTCCTGAATTTTGCTCAAATTCCCTGTAAATAAAAGCCTTTTAGCTAGGAAAGCAGGTGTTTGGATCTCATCCACAAAATACTGAAAATTTTGCCCTGCTGCTGTAATGACCAGCATGTGCCTCCTATTAGGACTTAATCATTCACTTTTTGTGTATTACGCTTGTGAGAATGTGAGGAGGAGGAGTAGTATTTTAATATATGAACATGTCTATAATTTCACTTCTTTTCTTTTTGCTATGCCTCATAATTTTCTATTAGTTCTGTCTTCTTATGGCTGAAGATCATAACTTCCATATATCTTCATTTTCTGGTCATATCTTTTCTGTGTTTCATTTATTATTAACATGTGAAATTGTCCTTAATATATGTGATTATTACTGTTTTTTCTAGTTCCCTTAATTTCTGAGGCTTCCAGCACAGTTTGTTCTTCCTGCTTTGACTGTCTTTTATTAGAAATCCAGAGTGCGGGATGTATTTACGTGTCTTTACCTTCACAGTTTGTGTGCTGCAGTAGCCAGAAAGGGCTAGAATTAGGAATCATTGGTTTTCTTCTGAATTTACATCTCTCATCACCCTGTGATTCTTTCAGCTTCTTTTTACTCAAACCATTTCTCTTGGTGTCCTTCTCTGTTCTCTTCCCCACTCCCATGTTTGCTGTTGGTATCTGTTTTTATATCTGCAGTTCTTTCCTAGACGATAGACTGCATTCTCTTACTATTTTAGTTGAGCAGTTTGTTCAGTGCTTTTTTATGTATGTTTCTGTAGAAACAACCATATCTGTTATAACTCTTTGTAAGTTTTTTAATGGGTCATTACTATAAAATTCTGATGTGGAGTCAAATATTTTTTCTTTTCACTTTTCCTTTGTATTTATAGGGTTTTTTTCTTAATGTTTTTCACATTCTAGGCACAACATAGGCTTTCCCATTGTAGAATGTTCCTCTGAAGGAGACTTTATTCTTTCCAAACCACCAGACACAGGGGGACTAATCTCTTTTGGCACTGTAGCTGAACAGTTGGTGTATGAATTGGGCAATCCTCAGCGATATCTTTTACCAGATGTTACATGTGACTTTTCCCAAGTTTCCATCACCGAAATTCCAGGTTAGTCCTCTTACATGTAAAGAGATTTGTCAATGAATTATGTTATCAAACTAAAGCAGCTACTTTAATTTCCATGTTGTCTCTGCAGATTTTTTGTTAAGTCAGTTCCTTAGAGTGTGATACTGTATTAAACTGATTTTTTTTCAAGAACAACTTCTAGAAATTCTGTTAGAATTTTTGAACATACTCTTATTTGTCTTGCTGGCTGACTAACTTACTTCTTTGATCACTACTCCTTTTGCTTTACTTTTTAATGCATGCCTTGCATCTACCAAGTATTAAACTATGTATTCAGTATGAACAACATTAAGACAGCTCCATTTGGTTTCAGTATTTTTTTAAACTGCAACTTGGTTTCTTTTCTCAAGAGAAAAAAGAGAAAAGAGTTTTGTACATGTTTTAATTTAAAGCATTTTAAATGTTAGTAATGATGGAAAACTGTCTTTCAAAGCACTCCTTGGTAATGGTGGTTTTTTTAGACATTCAGGTGGATCATCTTAAGTGGTAGAAGCATGCTTAGGCACAGGATTTCCACCAGACAATCTGTGCTTGAAAAAGTTCATTTGCTATCCTCAAAACACTTAACAGCCTGTAGACTAAAGATGGATATAGTGTATGTTCAGGATTTAGCTTCAAAAGCAAAACAGACAAAAAATTCCCAAGATAAAAGATTTGAAGATCTGTAGTTTGAGCAAGACAGCCTGCAAAAAATATTTATCTTCAGTCACTTAATGTTTGTTTTTTACTGCATCTGTTATATCCTTTTTTATTCAAATGGAGCTTATCTGTGGTGGCAGTATGCTGAATGTCTTTATATAGCTTTGAACGATTGAAATCTAAAAATTTACTGTGATAAAACTGAAAATGCTGTAACATAAAAAATACTTTAATAATGAAAGTTCCATAAAGTAGTGAAACTCCTGCTCATGCAACATAACCAAATGACAGTCTGATAAGGCCAGCTTGCTACTCTAAGCCCCCTAGTCTTTTTTTTTTTTAAAAGAAACCCTAACCTTCCTATGAACTTTTAGCTTGCAAATGACCTGATATGACATGTTTGAACTTAAAATGAACTTTCACATGAACTTTCAGTTAGCCCTCTTAGAAATATAACAGATGGAAAATGGGCAGATTTCTTAAATATTTCAGTTTGAAGTGCTTTGACACGTACACCAGTAAAAACAGGCAAGCTATCTATTTTTGCTGTTTACATTGCCAATTTTATTGTCCTGCTGGATTACTTGCAGTGTTTGAACTGAGGGGTGCTTCTGTTTTCTTTTTGTCAGTGGATGCTGTGCATTTGGTTTTGTTATTTGAGTGATGTGTAAAATTTGTACTAGTTACATTTACAGTTTGAATATGTTCTGATCTGGTCTTTTCAGAGTATTTGTATGAAGCTTTGAGCTGCTTCCTGAATATTTGCCAGCACAGGTTAGGTACAGGTGAACTATAGTATAATTCTGTCTCTCTGACATGAGGTGCTTATCCTGTACTGCTAATTTTAAAGGATTTGCACATAGTGATTTTCTCCAGTTCAAGCTTGAACCTGATGCCAAAACAGCCATTTTCTCCTTTTTCTTTCTTCTTTTTTGTGGCATTAGTATTTGTTACACTGAACACTATAGTTGTCCTGGAACATATATTCAGACTGTTCTGTTTCTGTTATTGACAAGAAAGCTAAAGTTCTCTATTCAGTTACTAAGCTATCAGCAAATAAGATCTCGCTGGTTTCTAACGTTGGTTTGTTTCTTTACCAAGCGAGGGACTACAATCCACTCCAGCTGCAGTGAATTGTATGCTCTGTGTGTGTGCGCAATAACTGGCTATTAAGTGGAAAATAACTATTGAGTCTGAAGTCCTAAGGCTGCTTTCTGTGTTAAGTATCTTTTAAGTGCATGACTAAATATTTCAATCACCCTTTGAAAATGCTCACGGAAGTCATTAATTTAGTCACTAGTTTGCTGTTGTTCTTCCTAAGGCAGGAAGGACTGTTTTGTGAAAGGTTGTCTCATCTGTGCCAGTACAGCTATCAACAATTTACTTTTTAATTAAGTGCATTTGATTAATATGTATCACAAAAGAATGTCTTTGAAGTTATATTGAAGAAGCTTAAATACTGATTTTTTTTAACCACTGTAGGTTTTGATGGTGGAGCAGTGAAAGTGTGTGGAGCAAAAGGATCACCTCCTTCAACATTTTATAAGGTATTACCTCATTCAGTGGAGTGTAAGATATCCTCATCCTCTCTGTCCTGAGAGTAAAAGAAAAAGGAGAAAAGTTTAAAAAGGCAAACCTTATTTGATACATTAAAACTTTATAATTTGTATAATCTTAGTAAGTGTATATTTGTGTAGATAATGATTGCCTGAGGGGATTTATAGCATACCAGTACTGAATTGCATGTAATTTCATAATCCCCTTATTGTTAGGTAAATGCCACTTATCTTGATGGCTTCAGAGCTACTGCTGTCTGTCCAGTGGGAGGTCCAAAGGCAGTACAAAAAGGAAAACGCACTGCGGAAGCCATTCTGCAAAGGTTAGTATTTGAGTCTTGGAAGGGGTTCCGGCTTTTTTTTTTTCCAGAGATAATGAAAACACAACTGTGGCACATGATGGCAACATTATTAACCTTGTAAGAACCGTTGAAGATTATAGATTCTACAGTGGGAGAAGATTTCAAGACTTAAGTAGCCAGTTTGGGAAACCTGCTTTCAACATACAACTACACTTGAGCTACCTTTGACAGAGCAACAAAATATTCTTGAAAATACATGGTTGGATAGTGGAGAGAAACCCAAATTAGTGAGGAAAAAATTGTGATTCAGATTGAAATTTATTAGATGTCAGAGAGAAACCCATGTCTAACTAGTTTTCACCAATTTTCACAGAACGTTTTATAGAAAGTCTTAGTGCTATGAAATGTAGGCAGGTTACCAAATTTGTGTTTGAAACACAGTTATCTTAGTACCTTGTAAAATATTCTAGCAAAAAAAACCCCAAAACAATTTGTCACATTTTTACTATTTTAAGACAGACTGATAAACTTTTCATTGTATTGTCATGCTGGTATATTTGGGTAAGGAGGGATTCCTCTTAAATATAATTCCATATGCTCACAGCAGTCTCTGAGCACTTATTCCAATAGCCCCAGTCTTTCTAGTTATGAGATGCATTTCCTTGTGCCATGTTTTATATAAAACTTCCACCCGCCATCCTGGTAACAGACCCCTGTAGTAAGGAGGATAGGCAGAAATGCAAAGTTTACTGTGAACTTAGAGTTACTGCTCACATGCCTATGTGCAGCACTCTGGTGAAGGAGTTGTCTGATTTCCCTCAAAAGACATGTCAGATGAGAGCAGACTGAGAGGGGACCTGTAAATGGTGCCAGTGCCAAAGTTGTATGTGTCCAAGAGCTACTGAAAAATCAAATGATGGAAAAAAGCCTTCAGGAGGTGTTAAATACAAAGACTTGGGGACTTGGAACCTCTGGAAAGCAACCTTTCTAGAAGCTAGGTGATTACTTTAGAAAAAAAAATAGAACTGTGTATTTTCCCTTTCGTATTTGCTCTTGGATATTATTTGAGATGAGGCTATGTGTCTTTTGTCTGATCTAAACAGCTTGTGCTGCTGCCGCCTCTTATGATGTCTAGAAAATTACTTCAGCCTGTTTACTGTGCTTTCCTGAGTAATCCTCAGAAGAAATCTGATGTAAGGTAGTTGAAGGCTGGTTAACTACTTTGATAAGCAGCCAGTAGTCCATGAGGTGTGCCTGTAGGCATATTCCGTGTGTTAAAAATCACAGTATACCAAAGTATATTCTCCTCGAATACAGTCTTGAACAGCTTAATATGTGGCATTGTTTATTTGGTATGTTCAAAAGATATGTGTGTGTCAGCCTAGGCAGAGAATAAGAATTAAGCTGTGTGGGTCCCTCTGAGACAATACTCTGCCAGCAGTGATGCTTTTTAAGAAATATTGACTTTAGCCCTTTCAACAATTCGTATTCCTAGAATCATCAAGGTTGAAAGAGACCTTTAAGATCATCAAGTCCGTTTGCCAACCCAGCACTGCAGTGGTTTAGGGGTTACACTGAAACCACATGGCCCAGCACCATATCCAGACACCTGTTACACACTTCCAGGGTTGGTGACTCCCCCACCTACCTGGGCAACCTGTTCCAATGCTTGACCACCCCAATAGTAAAAAATGTTTTTCTGATACATAATCTGCATCTCCCCTTGTCCTCTAGTCCTTTCACTGTAGGCACGGTAGAGGACTCCTTTCACTGTAGGCACGGTAGAGGACTCCTTTCACTGTAGGCACGGTAGAGGAGTCCTTTCACTGTAGGCACAGTAGAAGAACACCTCACTACAACCTCCTTCCAGATAGTTGTAGAGAGTGATGAGGTCTCCCCAAGCCTCCTCTTCTTGAGACTAAACAAACTCAGCTCCCTCAGCGGTTCCTCATTAGGCATGTTTTCTTCCATGAGCCTTCCATGAGCCTTGTTGCCCTTCTCTGGACACACTTCAGCACCTCCCTATAATTTTTACAGTGAGAGGCCCAGAACTGAGCGCAGTACTTGAGGTGTGGCCTCACTAATGCCCAGTATAGGGGAATAATCACTTCGCTAATCGTGCTGGCTAGACACGTTGATAGAAGCCACCAGGCTGCCTTGGCCACCTGGGCACACTGCTGGCTCATGTTCAGCTGGCTGTCACCCAGCACCCCCAAGTCCCTTTCTGCTGAACAGCTCTCAAGCCGTTTTCCCCCAGCCTGTAGTGTTGCATTGGGTTGCTGCAATCCAAGTGCAGAACCCAGCACTTCACCTTGTTGAATGAACTTCGTGGAGGTGCCCTTAGCCCATTTGTGGTCTGTCCAGGTCTCTCTGTTTCAAGAGAATATTCTAAGGATGTGACTTTTGAGCTAGCCAGCTTTCAGTCTGTTCTAGGTTAAATTCTGCCCAGCAGTCTAATGGCAACAAATACAGAATAAAGTGGACAAATTAAAGGTGCTTTATTTATACAGGCCAAATTAGTTGTCAGCCTAAGATATTAAGCAGTTTTATCAGCTTGTAATATGACTTCTTTCATTTCTTTCTTGTGCACTTCTGCTTTGTTTGTTTTTTTCATTATTGAAAGGAGGAATTTGGCAATATGTATGTGAAGTCTTCTTCAGAGTAGTCTTTGATGTCCTTTTATTTTTGATGATTCTCTATTGCCTTACCAACATGCATGAAAGGGCTAAAAATTACCCACAGAATGTATTTTGAACTGTAAATCTCTTAACTGTAGTGTTTGTAGATAAGTAATTTAAAATAACTTACTACAGACACATTTTGCAAGCTTACCTTAAGTGAGGTATCCTTTTTCTTTTTGTCTCAGCAAAAATAAATGTGGCCTCACTAGTCATACATAAACCACCTTCATCTCTTTACAGCAATTAGAAAATTATGTTTTGTATTTAAATCCTGAACATTGCTTCCTTTTTTTTCAGGTGCCATGCTAATATTTGTGACAACAATGATGTATTAGCAGTGTCTTCAAAATGTTCCAGCAATGCAAAATATTTTTCTTATCCTAACTTAATTCCAGTGTTTCAAGTGATAAAATCTTTTATCCATCTGGAAGGGTGCCAGATTAAGATTCTTGGGAAATGAGTTTAGGGCCTTCAAAATCTAACTTAATTTTCCAGTCTCCAACATGTTAACAAGTTGGACAGTTTTTAAGAGTTGGAGCCTTTAAAACTTCCTCTGACTTTCTCTGGATTTTCGTTATTATTTTGGACTTCATACGAATGTTTTTTTAAACTGTAGTAATTTTCAATTTTAGTACTTGACAGTTGGGCTGTTTTTTCTGACTTGTTGCAAGCAGTCTATTTATTGAAAATTTAGTATTTCTCAAAACAGAGTATTAATTCCTGGGTCTTGTAAAGCAGTGTGTATTTTCATGGTGTCTAAAAAGATAATGTTCATACTCTTTATTGTGATTGGACAAACCAGGCATTCGATGCAATGTGCTTTACAGAAGAGACTGAGAGATTTCAGTGTCAGACTCGAAAGGCACAAGTGATGAAGAGACATGCTCTTTAAAACATCAGCTGCTTTTTTACATTTGAGTTGTGTGTTTATTAGTTCCAAATAAGCATCTTTTACATTTGAGTAAGAATTCCTTCTTCACTTTGAGATATACTTTTTTTTTCTTCACCAGTGCCTTTAATGTAACAAAGTTGTTTCGTTGGTAGTTTGTAATGCCTTATTGTAGCAACAGTTACAAACTGAATTAGAAGCGTGAAACCCAGGAAGGTTGCATATACTATAATGACATTTAAAGCTATCTTTGTTTCAAAGACAGCAGTAAGAACTGAAATCCATTTATTTGTTTTTGCCTATCAACTTTCAAGTAATTTGAATAAACAAAAGGCTCAGTTTGAAACCTAGCGATAAATTCATAGGCATGACTTCCTTGTCAGTAATCACTTGATTTGTAGTTTTCAGATATATTTGTTTAATGTAAAGTATTCATGGTCCAGTTTGCATGACAGAGCTAACTTCTGTGGACCACACAGGGCTACTCCAGCTAATTGTTTTGAGGCAGTTAACTAATTTTAAAAAATTGTTTGTTGCAGGACTCGTCTTATTTTCAGTCAGCTTGGTTATGAAGATTACAGTGCAGTTAACATACAGGTTTTGGGGTCTGAAGATACATATGGACCTCATGCCAGAAAGAGTATAGATGGTGTAAGTATTCAGTGGAGTGTTCTTAAACTTTTACTGACCTCTTTTAATCTTTCCACGTTGTTATCTTTTCTACAGCTTTAAAGGAAGTCACTATCATCTTGGGAATTTCACCCGTTCATGTTGCAAAGAATTCAGTGTTACTACTTAGTGTACAAAATTAACACTGACAGGGTCTTTGCAGTATTGGGTCTTCCAGAAGCACTGATATGAAATCTTACAAGAATGTTGTTGTAGTCTGTTCTAATGTTGTTCATCTAAAGAAGTATCTTATTATAAAAGTTTTTTATGACATAGGCTTGAATTGCATTACATGTAAGGCTAAAAGACCACATCATAAGTATTGCAGAGTCAGGAAATGTCAACATTTTTATCTGCACAACTTTAAAACTGTCTGTGAGTACTGCTTGTAAAATAATCTTCAACTATATAATTCTGCCCTGTATGTTGTGACTGAATAATTTCATCTGTAATAATATGAATGGTAGCCAGAACCACTGCAGCTGGGATGATATCCATGGTCTGTTTTCCTAATCTAGGCTATGAAAGTCCTTTTTAAAAGAAAAATGTAAATCTTGTCCTCACTTACACGTACTTTAAATATTTAGACAGTTTAGTTTGTTCCAAAACAGTAGCATTTAATTCTTCTTTGTCAGTGGCAGACTTGGAAAACTCTTAAGGTACACGTGGAAAAACTCGGCTCTGAGTTTGTTCTTAGCAGTGCTGACACTTCATAGCTGACAGTTTTTCTGCATAGAAAAAAAGAATGTGATGTGGAGAAGGACAGTGAACTGCTTACTATTGAAATTAAGTGTTCTTAGCAATTGGTCAGGTTATATCTGCAGCTATTGATTTTGGTGCTTGAGTTTGTTTCCTTCTGCACAGCAGCAAGAGTTGCTTCCTGAGGACTGAGCTTTTTTATGATGTGGTCTTTCATTTTAAGTGTGTTACTAAGATTGCAGAATCAAAATTTTGAAACATAGGAACAGATGTTCCAGATGTTGAACTTCTCTGTGTTCTATTCATACCAACTCCTTATGATTCTACGTTTTCATATATTCTTTAATTAAATTGTTACATAGGATGTCGTCTGTGTCATGGCATAGAGTGAATAATGAGTTGAAGAGCAGTTTCTCCTTCCTCATTGTTCAGTTTGCCTTGCTTACAGAAAATTAAAGGAGTTTTTCAAATGAAATTGAATATTTGTACCGTTTTCTATATTTCCAGCCTCAGCTCCTAGTCTTATATTAAAAGTAAACACAGTGTTATTGCCATTGTATGTGCTTTGCATGCATGCCTTAAACAGGATGAGAGCTAAGGCTGAAATACAGGAAATCGGTCTATTGCTTTCCTCCTTCACAATTCCTCCAACATTTTAGAAGAAACTAGCCAGAGGAGTTTTCATCTGGAAAGCAGACGGAGTAGCTTGAGAAAAAGGGTTGGGGATTGGGATTTGCTTTTCCATTTGAAATATAAAGTCATAGAATCCTAAGGAAAATATTTGCCCATTCAGGTAGGAATAATGTGGTCCCTTAAACACTCTTTCCTACCATATTTTTCCATGCAAAATTAGACATAGTTATTTGGGTTACAAATCATAGTGCTCAAAACCAGAGCTGTTTTATGCTAGGCAGTATATTAATACAGAAGGAAAACAGTTCCTGCTTTGGAGGTTCTACTATATAAATTTGAAGAGAAGCAGCACATATATAAGTAAATACCAAGACAGGGTAAGTTGAACAATATCTGGAGCTCTGTGTGGATATGCCACTAGAATTGAGAGTAGAGAAAAATAATCTTTCAGCTTCATGAATACTTACGACATTGGTTTAAACATACTAAAACAAGAAGGCCCTTCATTATTGAATTTTAGCTGATTGCCAGCTATAAGGTAGGAAATTTTCCTCACTTGGAATAACCTGACACACACGATCCTCTTTGCGTAGAGGTTTTGTCATGCATTTCAGTTGGAATACAGGATTTAGTAGTTTATTAACATAATTGTCTCTCTGGGATACCAAAAGCTAGCAAATCTACAAGAATTAGATAGGGCATTTAAAGAGTTACGAAGTGCTCTGTAGAGTAGCAGAAAAAACCAACTCCACCCAAACTTTGGTATTTTTTTTCATGCTTTCATGAAATGCATCCTTTCCTGTTGACATAAAGAAGGGCATAAACACTGTAAGGAATCTCCTAGTATCTTGTAGTTGAATTTGTCCTTTTTTGAGT